>JAJPUD010003701.1:157250-169254 GCA_023553655.1 Myrmecobius fasciatus | reverse complement strand
GAAAGATAAAGTAAAGAAGGAGATGAGGAAGGATGGGGATAAAAGAAGGAGGAGAAGGGAGGATGGCAGGAGGACAGGTAACATGGCCTGATTCTAGGAAAGATAAAGTAAAGAAGGAGATGAGGAAGGATGGGGATAAAAAAAGGAGAAGAAGGAGAAAGTAGGATGGCAGGAGGGCAGGTAACATGGAGTCCTGATTCTAGGAAAGATAAAATAAAGAATGAGATGAGGAAGGATGGGGATAAAAAGGAGAAGAAGGAGAAAGAAGGATGGCAGGAGGGCAGGTAACATGGAGGCCTGATTCTAGGAAAGATAAAGTAAAGAATGAGATGAGGAAGGATGGGGATAAAAAAAGGAGAAGAAGGAGAAAGTAGGATGGCAGGAGGGCAGGTAACATGGAGTCCTGATTCTAGGAATGATAAAGAAGGAGATGAGGCAGGATGGGGATAAAAGAAGGAGGAGAAGGGAGGATGGCAGGAGGACAGGTAACATGGAGGCCTGATTCTAGGAAAGATAAAAAAAGAAGGAGATGAGGAAGTATGGGGATAAAAGAAGAAGAAAGAGAAAAGAGGAAGAAGGGAGGATTTTAACATTCTATTCCCTTCTTCCCTAATTTGGCTTTAGGGAAACATTTTCCTTCTAGGCTTTTTCTTTTACCTGGTCCCCAACCTTCTCTTCTGAACCTCAAGCATTTTGTTTCTTTTCTGTATTTTGGAAGTCATTCTACCTGTGATACCTGGAATTTACTTGCTCTGAAATTCTAACCACTGTTTATCCATTTCCATTTTTCAGGGCAACTGATAGAAAGAGACCTCTGGCTTCCAGTAGAAGAACAAGTCAATTCAGTCAGGGGAGAAGAGAAATCACATAAAAGGAAACTGAAGTTCCAGAAAAAGTCAGGACCATAGTTGAGCCTGAACCATGGATCAGCCAAACTAGAATAGTTTGAACGACTATTTCGTAAAGGACAACTCAGTGGCAACTAGCTCCATGGAGCTAGAAAGAACTTATAGGGAAGAGAAGAGATTCATTTCAAAGCACTCAGAACTGAGGAGTAAATAATTATTGTTTCCTAAATTGGACAAGACGGGGCTCTGAATCTACTTCATGCTCTTGTGATTGTCCACTTGTGTGTGGTTTGTATATTTACAAATCCTCATTCCTGGAATCAAATAGCTTTTTGTTGAAATCAAGATGAGAGGGAATGGATTTGAGGAGGGAGGTGGGAACGCAGAAAGGGGACAATGACGCCCAAACCCAGGAAGTAACTCAAGTCACAGAATTTAGAACAGGTAGGGACTTTTTGAGATCATTTAGTATAATCCTCATATTTTACTGATAAGATAAATGAAAGACAGAGTAGTTTTGAGTTACCAAAAGTCACCTAAACTGTGAGAGAGTTAAGATGGGAACTCAGTCTGCAATCTAGATTTAGCTTTTAATCTGGGGTACCTACCCCCCTGTCATGTGAGAAAGGATTACTCTAGGTACTTCACGGGATGACTTCCGTGTCTCCTATAGAAGTGTGGTGAGCTCCTCCAAGCTGCTACTTTGATTTACTGTCTGTCAGACAGAATCCCAGACTTCCAATTTCCTATTCCTATCCTTTCTTCTGAAAAGCTCAGAGTTTCAGGAAGGCCGAGCCAGATTGATCATGTCCAGGTAACTCTTTTGCTCTTTTGGGGAGATAGTCTTGGCGCTCAAAGTTTGTTTTATGCACTTGGTATTGAACTTTGATACTCTGAAACCATATTCAGCATCCTAAAACCAGAACACATTCTGAGTCCCTGGAGTCCCATCACTTTAACTGAATAGTCTCAGTGTTTTTCTAACAAAAGGTCTTGATATTTAAGTTTTCTGGGAGATTCTGAAAATCAAATTAACTAGATGTGAATTCTTCTTGGGTTCAAAGAATCAGCCTCCCAAGTACTGGATGGGGAGGCATGATGGAACAGAGAGCAGCTTCTCTGAAAGGGATTTGGGGCTTTTAGTGGACTTCAAATTTAATCATTGCTTCTTCTTGTTCAGTGGTTTCAATCATGTCTGACTAGTTGTCACCCCATTTGGGGTTTTCTTGACATGACTGAACAACAATAACAACAAATGTGTCAGACACTGAGGGTATTAAAAAATAGTTCCTATTTTAAGGTGCTTTAATGGGGCAAAGCAATGCACACGTAAATAAGTACATACAAGATGCCTCTGTAATGGATGGAAGGTGTAACCTTAGCAAGAGGCACTAAAAACTGTGGACTGGGACAGGAGAGTGGGTAGAGAGGTTTAAAGTGAAAGGGACTTATTATACATTGTAGGATCAGGTTGTATGGAAGAGGGATTCTTTATTGTTGTTATTCTATTCAGAATACAGAATTAGTAGTAATAGGAAAAAGTTGCAAAGATGAAAACCAGACTTATTTGAAAAAAATTTTTTTCCTAAAAATTTGAGCTATCCAAATGTGGAATAGGCTGTCTGAAAAAGTAAGTGGGGGCATGCCCAATTTTTTTTCAAACAGACTAGACAATCAATGGTTAAGTACTTGATAGATGCTTGTTGACTGATGTTATAGCAGGGACTCCAGTGGGACATAGGGTTGGAATAAATGGCCATTGCAGTCCTTTTAGCCTGGATGCTTCTAATTGTTGGATTGATTGAAGTCAGGATGACTAGGAAACTGAAATGCAATCACGTTGTTGCCCAGCATTAAGTGAGGTCATTCTAAGATGCTGATTTTTAATTTGTAATCAAAACCTACAGCTCTGTCCCAGTCATGTGGTCATGGTGTTCTTACTACCATCTCCAATTACGACTGAAAAGGAATTAAGGCCTTCCTAGGAAAGCTGTGACTCGGAGGAGATATATTTCAATTTGTTCTGACTGAACACTAGGTGGTGATCAAACCTTCCCATGCTTTTTCTGTCATGGCCTTAATCACGAGTCTGGTGAATTCCTGAGAATGTTAGAGCTGTAGGAAACCTTAGAAATCATCTCATTTGACAGATGAGGAGGTTGAGGCCCAGAGAAGGTAAATGACATGTAAATTCCCTCAACTAACTAGTGGAAAAGCTAGTATTAGAATAAAGGTCTGAAGACTCTCAGTCTTTTTATATTGGTATAGTAGAAAAAGCCCCTCGTTTGAAGTCAGAAAACCTTAGTGCTAATTCTCCTTCTGAGACTGAAATCACTGTGAGTAAATCACATTCTCTCTGACCCTCATTTCCTCGTCTGTAAAACAAGAGAGTTGGACTCATTGGCATCTAAATTTCCTTTCAGCTCTAAATCTATAATCCTATGATTTCTTTTTCTACTCTTCTATGCCCTGCATAGGACACTAAAGATCCCAAATAGGTAAGAACTCCTGGTATCACTCAGAAACCACAAGGGCCTTCTTCTATATCCCCCTGAGGGGAAAATTCCTTTTCTGGGTTCCTGTTCCCATGGATATCACTATTTCTCTTATCCCAAGGGCCCTGTGTAGGAGATTGTGTGCTAAGTATTAGGAAAGCAGAGAACTCACAACCACAGTTTTAGAACTGGAAGGGACCATGGCATCCATCTAGCCCCATCCATCGAATAGGGATTTCCTCTACACATTTACAAGTGACCATCCAACATCTAATAGAAGACCACCAGTGGATGGGGAATCCACTATCTCTCAAGACTTTGGGGAATGGCTTAATTGCTATTACCTAGCCTAAATCTGTCTCCCTGCAACTTCAACCTATTGTTCCTTGCTTCTAATTTTGTCTTTTGGGGCTAAGCATGGCAAGCATCCCTTCTTCCCTGATCAGTTTTTTTGCACATTTGAAGACAGCTAAGGTTCTTTTCTTCAGCTTAATCATCCCTAGTGCATTAGACTGGTTCTGTATGGAATGGTGGAGGTCCTCCTGTCTGCAAGTTCCAGTTTTTCATTATCTGTCCTAAAAGTAGAGCAATAACTATACATTATCCTTTCAGACTTTTACTTTAACTGCATCTTAGATCACCTTTTGTAATCCTCCCTGGCCAGGTGCAACGGCACGGAGAGTGCACTCCTGTGGCACAGACAGGGACCCCCAGATGTCCAAAACCCCAGGAGGAGGTGGGGCTATTGGGCAGCAAGCAGGGCATTTCATCACAAACTAGCTATGACTACAGTGTCCCAATGGTGGGCTGAGTCGGGCATGACACTGTACCCTGGGAGATGGTGAGAAAGTGGCGGAGATGAATGAGTCTTCTCAAATATAATTTAGCCCCCTCCTACCTTTCCAGTTTTTTAATACTTTAACACATACTCTTCAGTCATTGGGATTCCTGGCTACTCCAAGGTCAGAACACTCCAGCTCTGGGCTCTGGGATTTACGTACATGAAACAGTTGGAGACTAGAGACCTTCAGTGAGAGGAGCTTGTGATACAGTGAATAAATATAGTGCTGGACAGGAGGTGAGGAAGACCCGTCCATATTCAACCAAACCTCTGCAAAGCATCAGTTGGATGACTCTGGACAATTTTTTGAACCTTGCCCAGTCTCACTTACCTCATTTGTAAAAAAATAAATACATAAAAAAGAAGTAACAATAACACTTGCCTCACAAAGTTGTGATGAGGAACAAATAAGGTATAGTATATAAAATGATTGGTGAAACTTCAAGTATTCAAAAAATGTTAGCTATTATTTTTGAAATATAAGGCACATGGTCCAGTGTATAACTTTAGGAACTCAGGAGAAGGAAAGATCCATGTAAGTTGGAATGGTTAAGGTCATCCTGGGAAACTAAATAGGTATTTATTCTAGGCCTTCTTGCCCTTATCTTATAGGCTTAAGGACCTATGGTACTGTGATATGTGACTATATTATTATCTCTGGATTGTGTGAAATGGAAAGGATTTTAAGAAAAAAGGTAGTCCACCCTTCTTTTTAAAGATTGAAAAACTGAGGCTTAAATTAGAAAAGGGGAAGAGATTTGTCCCAAGCAGGTCACACGAGTAGGAATCTGGCAGAGTTCTGTGTTCTACAATCCCTGCTGTCCTCACTAGGACACACTGCCTGAGCTCAGGAAGCTGACATCTGGAAAAGATGCTCCATGAAAAGAGTAAGGGAGATGAGAAGTCAGCACAAAAAACCCAGCTGCTTTTCATCTTTCATCCTCTTTAGCACTTGATAAATAATGGAAAATAAGTAAATCAGCCCTTTGCTGTGGCCTGTCGGCTGCTCTGTGGAGGAGGAGCTCTCTCTCCCTCTGGGTGCAAGGAGATAATTCTGTTTGTTATTTTAAATCTGACTTGGGGAGTTCCTAGCTGTTTCTTTCTGATTTGCTCTTGGATTTATATAACCCGTTACCAGGGAAAACATTTCCATCCAATTCCTATGGAGAATATCAAACCCTTTTTTCTTAAATGCCTCAGTGATGTTTTTTGAAATAACTATTTTGATATTAATGATTAAAAGATAGTATATATAAAATACATATTCATTAGTCACAGTCTAACTAATAAAAGTTAATTAGAGCAGGATTCAGTGCAGTGGAAAGAACAAAGGCCTGGGATTGGGAGATCTGAACTATAGCCCTGGTTAAACTCATTCTTCCATTTTCTGGGCCTCAGCTTTCTTATTTGTAAATTTTAATTTGGACTTAAACTTCAATTTGGAATTAATTAGATTGGACTAGAAGTTGGATGAAGATTCTTTCTACTCCTACAATTTGTGATGCCATATGTTAGTCTCTAATTTGTATGTTCTAAAGTCCTTTATAGTCTAATATTCCATGATCCTTTCTTGGTTCTTTGGTTATGTTTAAATTGATGACTTAAAAAATTCACTAAGGATCATTGACAGCTATTTACTGAGGAGCCCTGTGTTCATCTTGGTGCATTGCATATACCTCACTGGGCAGAGGTGCCCCGTAAATGCCCTGGTCTCTATGATTATCAGCAGCCTTCAATCCCTTAATTCTGTCTCTATACAATAACATTTATTTGTTATGGATTTTTGGATCTAACTAATGAATATGAGCCCTGAATTCTCACCTTCCAACTTAACCCACCTCCTTTTTGAACTTGAGCAGTATCCATGTAACGGGGGTATAATTTTGTCTGCTTCACAGAGAAACAGATAAAGATGTTTGGATACTGCATCCAGTATTCCTCTTAGCATGGGATCAGTCAGCAAATAAACAATAAATAACAATTAGAGAACAATGTGTCACAAGACTCTAAATTTAATCTATCAAGTGAACACTAAAAGACCACTGATTCTCCCAAACACTGGTAGACCACCCAGACACAAGACTGATCTAGATCTAAGATTTCTAGGAAATGTCTATTTGAGTTTATTTAGTTCTCCATTGCTACTCTTCTTTGAGAAGAAAAAGGAATTCTGATTAGATGTTTAGCAACCTTGTTGAAAAAGCAGAATTTCTGGATTGACTCTGTTCCTGGGTCTTCCTGTTTGGAGTATGGACTTGGGATCCTGGGACATGGTGTGATCAGGGGGCTTGGTGCCTTCCTCAGTTCTGGCAATGTGACACATTGTCTGGCTTTAGCTTACGTCTGTTGGAGAAGGGGAAGGACCCTTAGCAACCAGTCTTGGCAAGCAGTTGGACTGCCAGGGATCTGAAATCCCTTCTCTCTGATTTTGAGCTTCCTTAAGGTATCTCTCTTCTTTCATTTCTTATCCTTAGCCAAATTCCTACTTCTTGGAGCATTATGTTATATTAGGAACAAAGTTAGAAGGGGAACCCACCACACTGGGAGAGAAGCATAGAATGTCACGTTTATAAAATTTGCAAATGGCACCAAGTTGGGAAGAATAGCTAATACAATTAACCAGTAACCAAAAACATCTCAGAAATCATGGAATCAATTTAAATAAGCTAAGATTAGGAAAAATCTAGAGTATTAAAAAATCACCTGGACAAATAAAGGATGAAGGAGGCAGGGCTAGACAGCAGTTCCAAAGTTTTACCAAGTTGTGATGATTGTTTAAAAAAAAGCCAATTAAACCTCAGACTGCATTAATGTAATAGAAGCACAGTGTCCAGATTAAGAAAGATGATTGTTTGATTTCTCTCTGTCCTTGTTATAAATACCACTTCCAAAATATTGTATTTAGTTCTGGTTGTCACATTTTAGCTTAATCCTAGTGCCAAAGCTCATTGGTATGGGACTCTTTTCTTATTAGTAGAGACCAACTCTGTCCCACCCCTCATACAAGTCTTGAGCATTGATTTCCACCAATAAGGAGAAAGTCCCACATCAATGGATTTTGGGACTGGGATTACATTGACAAAGTATTCAGAGGTCCGTAGATCTAGAGCTAGAAAGGATTTAAAGATCATCTAGAACAAATCCTTCATTTTACAGATAAGGAAACTGAAATTCAGAAAAAGCAAGGCACACAAAGCATGAAAAGCATAACTTTGACCTAAATCATTTTACTCTAGAGGCAGTGGTCCTTCCAATGCTTTCCATTGTGTGAAGGTGGGCAAATAGGATTAGGAGAGGATGAGTAATTGTGCCAGATAAAACTGAGTTGAAAGAATCTGAGATCTTTAGCCTATAGAGAGGTCCTTGGTTAGGGCAGGAGGAGAAGAGTGGATTGCTAGGCTACTGGTATAGTGGTATAAGTTCCTAAACAGGATTGTTTTCAGTTATATGAAGGGCTGCCAGATTGACTAATAAAAGAGTGAAGATTAGAGGGGCATATTTAAATTAGTTGTAAGAAACAAACACTACCAATTATCCAATTATATATATATATATATATATATATATATATATATATATATATATCTCCCAAAGATGGTTTTTCTTCATTGCTGGATATCTGCAAAGGTTACTGAAGTGATTTTTGTTCAGGTTTATATTAAACCAGCTAGACAACTTTTGCATTTTCTTTCAACTTCGTGATTGTACGATTCTAATATTTTGTGTTTTATCTTCTATGGTCTTTTCCAGCTTTGATGCACTATTCTTATACCCTCAGGGTCCGAGCAATCTCCCAGGAGCCAATTAGATAGCAATAAGGTCCTTTTCAAATAGTGACCAATACTTCATGACAATACAACCTCAATATTTGGCTGATATCACCTCTCCAAATACTGTTTGGAAATGTGAGTTTCTTTATAGAAATAATTATTTTGTGGTTTGGGTTATTTTTTGCTTAAAAAATAGGTCAAGTCTCAGGAGAAATCAGAACTTCACAGAATTAGCAATAGAATTACTCAAACCCTGAGACCGATTAATCTGTTCTAGGACTCTTCCCCACTCCTCTTTTGATTTCTGTGTCTATATTCCTATCACCAAGCATAATGCTTGGAATATAATGGCTACTTAATAAATGTTTTGATAGGAGTTTTGTTTTTTTATTTAAACAAACTCCTTTTTTTAAAGGAATTTGTTTCTCAAAGGCAATTTGTTGTTGATAAGAAAACAGCTTTGATGTAAGGAAAATGGCATTGTCTGGGCATATGGTTATTCAAACTACAAAGCCATCCTCAGGATGGGGGCATGGATAACTTTTTTTTCACTTTATTTTTTCTGATTTGCAGTAGATATCTGGAATGCAGAGATATTGTCAAACTGAGTATGGGGTCTAACTTCTGCGAATGAATATAAGAATGAAGGAATGAATAAGCATTGAGTTAACACTTATTACATGCCTGGGGGTACAAATAGAAAAAAGAGAGATAATCCCTGTTCTTTAGGAACTTCCACTCTAATTGGTACAGCACATGAAAGAATGTTTGCTTGTAGACTGAAGAAATCCTAAGACTTTGGAAGTGGAAGAAGGGTTCATTAAGTCCTTAAGGTATGTCAGATGGCACTGCAGGGCATAAAGGCAGGGCAACTGGCAAGACCTGGTGGTCTTCCATCTCATTGGAAAGAAATGAAATGGTGACTTCTATCCCATTCACATTATAGCTCAATCAAGCAGTCCATATGGCATGAGGAAGGGCGGAGAGAAGAGTAGAAACAAAAAGGGAAGGAAGAGAAGAGAATTATATTCCAATATGGTGGATCTTCTTCTATGTGCTCAGCTGTATCCCAGCTGCCAGATAGTGGGTTAGAATTGCTCAGGGCAGAGGGTGAAGAGAACAGAGATTTATAAGACCACAGGGCAGGAACACCCATTTAAAACTCATTTCATCATCCCAAGTATACAACTTGGAAAATGTTAATAGATTCACAGGCTATCAGTGATGGAAAGTGCCTCAAAGATCATGTAGACCCACACTCCATCTTATGAGAAAACTGATGTTCAGAGAAGGGGAAGGACTAGGTCAGTGTCACATAGCAAGGCAATAACCCAGGTTTCCTGACTCCCATCTCAGGGCTCCTTTGATGACTACTTCTAATTGCTTACATTCTGAACAAGAGCCCTTATCATGCCTTCTGTGAGGGCTGCAGTCAGTGAACCCTTTCACTAGCCCATCTGATTTATACGTTTCTGATGCCTAAGAGATAATTCTTTTTCCTGGGTTGATCCAGACATGAGCATATTGGTTGGGAGATAACTGTTTGCCCCTCACATTTATCTCCACAACTAAATCCTAGAACCAACTCTGATGATTTTCCCCAGGGTTACTAAGACCTGTTATGGATGAGGGATGAACATTTGATTTCCAGGGTAGCTAGTTTAGGCAGTCAGGCTAGCATGAGATCAATACATTTGTCAAGGGGGAGTGAACAGATGTTTTCTGAATAGCCAAACCCCAGGACCAGAAGGCAGAAAGGGAAAAAAGAAACAACAAACTGGAGACAAAAATGGTTTTGCATTCCTGCTGAATGATGAAGGGAGGGAAACATCAGGGGCCCCGGTCAGCAGGGCAATATGAGCAGGTGTTTTTGCCACCACCCTGATAGGAAGAAAGGAGAAGGTTTCATTCCAACCTTGGGGACTGAGCATAATCCTGGGATTACAAGACTGACTGCCTTACTTATGAATTCCCCAAACTGATAATACAAGCTATTCCAATCCCCACAGAGAGCCCAGGTAAGCTTGCCCAGGTGATGAGTGAGAAGGCCAGAAGGAGGCTTGGCGTTTTCTGTACATGTTGGATGAGGGTAAAACTAAGTTTATGGATATCCTAAGTAGGTACTTGCTTCATTTGGAATGGTTCTAAGGTGAGCTCCAAAGGACTTCCCTCCTCAAGTCTCTCTTCCCACTCAGGAGAAACCTCACCAATAATAATCCGTTTCCCTAAATTTTCTAAGACCTAAAGCTCCAAGTTGCCAGGTAGCATTACTTGGGGCAGCTAAGTGGTGCAGTGGATAGAGAGCTGAGCCTGGGGCCAGGGAGACTCATCTTTCTCAGTTCAAATCCAGCCTCAGACACTTCGAAGCTGTGGGATCCTGGACAAGTCACTTTACCCTGTTTACCCCAATTTCCTTATCTGTAAAATGAGCTGGAGAAGGAAATGGCAAACTACTTCAGAATCTTTGCCAAGAAAACCCCAAACAGGGCCATAAAGAGTCGGACGTGAATGGAATAATTCAACCACAAAACACCAAGGCTGCTCACCCAAGGTTGGGAGGAAACCTGCCTTCTCCTTTCATTCTATCCAGGTGGTGGCAAAGCCAGCTCTGGACACTGCCCATAATGCCCTGCTGATTCCCTCCCTTCGTCATTCAGCAGGATTGCAAGATCATTTTGTCTCCAGTTTGTTGTTTCTTGTTTCCCTTCTTGCCTTCTGGTCCTAGGCTTTGGCTGACATCAGAGATGGGTTTTGCAGCAGAGAGCCATATCAAAGAATCACAGAACCTCAATCTGTCCTGTCCTGAATAAGGATCTTCTCTTTAACATCCCCAACAAGTGGCCATCCCCTTTTCATTTGAAGGTCTCATCCTAGACCGTGAATTTACAAATGGAAGGTCAGCTAGTCCAGCCCCATTACTGTACAGATGAGAAACTGAGGTCCATGTTGGTGGCTTGTTCAAAATCACACAGCTGATGGCAAATCCAGAACTCTTTCCATGCTACTACAAGTACTTGAGTAGACTTTTCACTGCCTTAAGTAAGAGTAAAGGATACATAAACTAACCCAGTTTGTGACTTGTTCAGTTCTAATCACATACCTTCTGTGCTTTTTGCATTCAAATAGGGTCAATGAGGAAAATGCCCCTCAGATATTTTCCGGTTTAATCTTTGATTAGATGGGTCTGCTGCTGGGAATTCCCCTGGCTGGCTGGCTGGCTTTGTCCTTACATGGCTCATTTGCAAGCATGGCATAAACTTTGTTAACAATGAATCAAAAGGAAGGGTTTGAAAGGATCAGTCAGGTATTGCTCTAGATTCCAGGAGGACAATAATAATTTTGTTGTGTATGATGGCCTAGTGAAGCAATTCAGCCAGAGCTCACAGAACTGTGTGACATCTGGTCTTGAATTTCAAACAATCTAAATGTTATTTTGCCTCCAAAGAAGGGCAGACTGGAATCTCAGGATAGCTGCAGGGGAGTTCTAGCCAAGGACTGAGAGAAACAACTAGCCTAGGTATGAGAGCAGCCATCTACCTTATAACAAGTACATCTAACCCAATAAAGCTAGATGAGGGACAGAGTGCAATGGATGGGGGGGTAGATTCAGGAGGACTCATCTTCCTGAGTTCAAGTTTGGCTTCAGATGCTTACTAGCTATATGATCCTGGGCAAATCAATCAACCCTAATTGCCTTTGTTTCCTCATCTATGAAATGAGCTGGAAAAAGAAATGGCAAATCACTCCAGTGTGTCTGCCAAGAAAACCCCAAATGACCAAGAGTCAGATATGACTGAAAAATGACTCAACAACAAAAATCATGTTCCACATTATAGAAATTCAAAAATAAAGTGAAAAACCTGGAAACTGTGCCTCTCTAAATGAAGTTCAAGACTGCATTAGTTCTTTTGCCACATAATACTACTGACTCGTATTAAGCTTGCGTTCTCCTAAGAATCCAAAATCTTTTTTTCAGAACTGCTATCTATCCATCTATCTATCTATCTATCTATCTATCTATCTATCTATCTATCTATCTATCTATCTATC
>JAJPUD010003701.1:144867-157240 GCA_023553655.1 Myrmecobius fasciatus | reverse complement strand
ATCTATCTATCTATCTATCTATCTATCTATCTATCTATCTATCTATCCATCCATCCCATGTGATCATCATCTTACCACCAGCTCCCATGGATTCCATTCATCTGCAATAGAAATGACTCCCAAATCTCCACCTGTAGTCTCTCTCTCCTTTGAACTCCATTTCCATTTTGCCAACTATTTCTGATGTGCCACAGCCAATCAGATCAATGTGACCTGAAATAAAATTATTATCTTTATACTTAAACCAGCCTTCCTCAACTCTGCTCTATCAGCATCACCATCATTCTTCTTGTTACTCAGGTTTGGAACCATGGAGTCATCCTGCACTCCCTTAGTCCTCATATCCAGTCAGTTATCAAGTCTTAGCATTTTTATCTTTACATCTTCACATTCACACAGTCTCCACTCTTGTACAAGCCATTATCACCTCTCATCTGGACTACTGCAATAGCCTCCCCATTGATCTCCCTATTCTTTGCTTTCCCCAATCCATCCTCCATGTAGTTGCCAACATATTCTTAGAATAAAGTATTTTCTGCACAAGAGCCTCCAATGGTTCCTATGTTGCCAAAAAAATAAAGTACAAACTCTAGCGCGGTGCTGGGGAAAGAAACCTGACTCTTAATCCAGGGTTTGGGCTGAGATCTGATACCTGTTATTTGTATGTCCTTAAGCATCCTCCCTGGGTCCTAATTTCCTGATCTATAAAATAAGAGGATTGGCTCAGAAGGCCTCTGAGATCCCTTCCGAGAAACTAAGCATAGAGTGGATAGAACACTGGGCTTAGAATCAGGAAGACTCATCTTCCTAAATTCAAGTTTGCCTTCAGATACTTACTAGCTGTGTGACCCTGGGCAAGTCACTCAACCCTGTTTGCCTCAGTTTCTTCATCTGTAAAATGAGCTGGAAAAGAAAAGGCAAACCACTTCAATATCTCTGCTAGGAAAACCCCAGATGAGGCCATGAAGAGTTGGACACTCTGAAAAATGATTCCAGCTCTGTATCAGGTGATTTTCAGTTTGGCATTTTAAGCCCTTCACAATTTGGCTGAAGCCCACCTGTTAATGTAGATGTGTTGGACTCAACTACAAATGAGGCTACCAAACTGGACATAAAGAATCTTTGCAGGAAGGACTTGAGGGATTGGGTGAAAGAAGAGAGAATTGAATAAACAGGAGAAAAGTAGAATGGAGATATAGTCAGAATTAATAACTGTGAAAATTGTTTTGAAGCAAGAATAAAAGCCATTTATCCTATAAATAGAAAATTGAATTGAATTTTTAAAATTAGGAGCCATTTCCCAATTGAGAAATGATCAAAAGATAAGTCAGTTTTCAGATGAAATAGTAAAAGCTATCTAGAGCACCATGAAAAAAAATGCTCTAAATCACTACTACTTGTAGAAGTGTAAATTAAAACAATTCTGAGGTACTCCCTCAAACTTACTGGATTGGATAATAGGACAAAAAAACAAAATGACAAATGTTCAAGGGGATGTGGGAAAATTGAGACAGTGCATGTTGGTGGAGTTATGAACTGATTCAACCACTATATAGAGCAAATTGGAATTGTGCCCAAAGGGGTATCAAACCATGTATATTCTTTGACCCGGCAAATACCACTACTAAGTCTGTATCCTAAAAGAGATAAAAAACAAAAGCAGAAGGACCTATATGTACAAAAATATTTTAGAAGCTCTTCTGATGACAAAGAAAAATTGAGGGGATGCCCATCAATTGGAGAATGGCTAAAAAATCTGTGCTATATAATTGCAATGGAATACTATTGTGCTATATGAAATGATATGCAAGATCACAGAAAAACCTGGAAAGACTTACATGAACTGATGCAAAATGAAATGAGTAGAACTAGGAGAACATTGTACATGTTAACAACAACATTGTAAGATGATCAGCTGTGAATGACTTAGCTATTCTCAGTAATACAATGATACAAGACAATTCTGAAGCACTTATGATTAAAAAATGCTATCCATCCCTGCAGAAAGAACTGATGGGATCTGACTGAAGCAGACTTTATTTTACTTTTCTTTTTCTTTTTTTTTTGTTTGTGTTTTCTTTTGTAACATGACTAATATGGAACTGTTTTGCATAACTACACATGTATAACCTATATCAAATTGCTTATCTTATCAATGAAGGGAATAGAAAGGAAGAGAGAATATGAAAATCAAAAATCTTGAAAATGAATGGCAAAATCATTTTTACATGTAATTGGAGGAAAATAAAATACTAAATTAAAAAAAAAGATTCCTGTAGGTGACCTTGAGTTAGAAAAAAATCTATTAACATTATCTTTGCTCTATCACATTATATATATGTATATATTATGTTAAATATGTTATAAAATATATATATTTATATAAGTTATAAATATAAATATATATATTTATATAAGTTATAAATATATATATATATATATATAAATAAACATATGTATGTTAAATATTTCCCATTTACATCCTAATCTGGGACAGATTATAGTTGGGAGTATTATGGACTGGGATTGTGTGTTTGACATTTCTATACTAGACTTGCTTTACATCATTCACTTTTGCATCCTCCATCTTCCATCCATCCACATCTTGGATGTGTCTCACAATGACATGTCCAAAGACATGCTTGAATGTTGTGCTTCACATTATTCCCAATACCTGGGTTGGATTCTTCCCTCCATGGCAACATACACAGACTCTCTCACATACACATACACATATACACACATACACACTCTCACACTTACACACACTCTCTCACACACACATTCACTTCCAAATGATCCCGTTAAAATCCTATTCATCAGCCAATACCTACATCAAGTTCTGCTTCCTTCAAAAAAACACCCCTCTCCTCCATCAAAAGAAATTGAGACTCCTCAGTGTTCTCTTAGCAAATTGTACTTCTTTTTGTTTATCATGTTCTTATTTTGTGTTACAGCTAATTTGTATGTGTCTCAGCCCCACTACTATATCTTTCTTGAAGGGTGGGGTCTATGTTCTCTCAATCGTAAAATGAGAATAATAATGGTACCCATCTCCCAGGATTGTTGTAAGGATCAAATGAGTTAAGATAGCAAAAGCACTGGAAAATAGTAGGTGCTGTAGAAATGCTGGCCATTATAATTAATAATGACAGCTATTAATTACTAATGATGTATGATTATATGTATAGAAATCTTATACATGTTTTATTATATCATAATCTTAATAAGCTATATATGTTCAGTCATTTCAGTTACGGCTAATTCTTTGTGACTCCATTTTGGGGTTTTCTTGGCAAAAACCTTAGAGTGGTTTAGCATTTCCTTCTCTAGCACATTTTACAGATGAGGAAATTAAGGCAGATTGAGTTACGTGACTTGCCCAGGGTCAAGTCACATAACTCAGTTTGCCTTAATTTCCTCAGGGTCACACAGCTAAGTGTCTGAGGCAGGATTTGAATTCATGTAATCCTGATTCCACACCCAGTTGTCTGTTCACTGTGCCTTAGCTACAGTAGAGATGAAATCTATTGGATGTCTATGTTAAGTTCAGCATTGATATAGTGAACCCCCAGGAGGTAGTAGTAGGGTTTTGTGGGTGGATGGTCACTATTCTATCTAAGGAAAAGCAAATCATATTGACAAGCAATGGGATGAATGCTACACTTCTAGCCTGAGTGATGTCTGAAGAATGTCTCTCCCAAAAAGTGATTATTGAATTAAGCAATCTCAACAAGTCTTTTTGAATTCCTAACAAAAGTATATTAATGACATTCTTTATCAGAAAGTTAGGTAAGAGTTAACAAATTGTGACAATTACATGCCAGCCCCTTCCACTTTTGAATAGTTGTGATTATTAGGAAATTTTTCCTAGTTTTAATCCAAAATTAACTTCTTGGTAGCTTCCACCCACTGTGTCTAGTCCTTCCTTCTGAGAACAACCATGACAACTCTCATCTTGAGTCTTGAGTAAATTTATCTTTAATGTCCCAGAAATTATCAGATAATTATTATTAATATTATTAATAATTTTATGATTTATTGTTAATATTACTGTGAAAAATAGTTAGGTTGATAACGCTCAACTGGGAATTCCCAACCACCTCTGCTTGTCCCTTCTGGCCCTTTCTAGAGGAGGATTATTCTAGTGGGAGCATGTCTAGACCTAAATCATCATTTATTTGGTAACAAGCAGCTGCTTCCTCTTCAGAGAGTTTCCCTGCCCATTGAAGGGAAAAGTCTGATATCTATTGTTGCAAATGTTCAGTGCTCCTTTCTTCCTTTTCTCCCTCAATCATATTCTTTCTCCCTTCAAATTCCTGATCCAGAGAAAGACTCTAAGTCTCTATTTTTTTCTTTATTTTTTCCCATCACATTTTTTTAATGGACCACATTCTTTCTTATAACCTGGAGAATAAAGGAGTATCTATTAAGTCCCTTCACCTACTGTTCTAGCCTGTATTTTAAACATGGATACTAGCTCCCTGACTATGGCAGAAGGACAAACCCATGTCTACTGCGTAAGTCCTTGAAAAATTAGTTTTATCATTCCACATCTGATTTAAGTGAGACCCTCTGACTCAGATCTGTGGATCTTTGTTGTTTTTGTTGATCTGTTGGCATTAGTTCGATCTCAGCTATCTGGGACTCCTGACCAAGGCACTATTTATTTATAGCAGCCTTCCCATCTTTTCTCAATTGCCTTTGATTGGCAATTAGCTGCTTCCTGCCAAAGCCCTAATGCAAATTACAGCTAAGCACATCTGATTTGTGTATAAGTATATTAAAGAAATATAGCTGAATGTAATCACTTATTAGACTCTTCATACCTATTCTATCACATTTAATCTCTCATAGTTTTTGGAATTTTGAGAAGCTTCCTCTTGTCTTTCCACTTCTTTGTTTCTCCTTGATCTATTTAGGATAATTGAATGCTCTGCATAATTTCCCAAATGAAGTTCAATTAAATATCCCTTTACTGTTAATATATTGGTCTAACCACACACACACACACACACACACACACACACACTTTATATATACACACATATAAATAGATTCATGTTTGAGTCCAAAGTAATTTGATAGGTAGCCCTTGCAACTGAATGCCATAATTTGAACAATATTCTTTTTAATCCATTTGCCTTTCTAGTACAGGTAGAGATCTCTGGTGAGGATATTTCTGTTGGGTGGTCATCAGCCTCTGCTTGAGCTCTACTAGTGAAGGGAGAGTTTGGAATTTCATAAGGGAGGCTGTTCCATTGTTGGTTGACCTACTGGTCAGAACTCTCTGGATAATGCTTCTGGGAAGTCCTGGAAACTTATGGGTCCTATCAGGGCCAAAATTCCACACTGTTTATATGTCAGATTTCAGTAACCACCTATGCCATGGAGAGGCTGAACTTGGAAAGAGTATTATTTAAGGTCAGAGTAGGGCTAAGAAATCTCTTCTTTTCCCCTTAAGCAGACTTCTCAGCATAAACTCCTTCTGTCCTTCATTCCATTTATTGTTCCAGTCCTTGAGAGAGAGAATAGAAATCCAAGTCCAGCCTAGTCACATTATATCAACTTCTATAATTGTGGTATAATAATAACTATTATGATAATTGACATTTCTATAGCACTTTAAGATTAACAAAGCACTTCCATCACAATAGTGCTTTGAAGCAAGTAATAAAGTTAATAATTCAATTCAAGAAACATTTATTGTGTGTAAGTATATTAGGGAAATCTAGCTGATTTCAGTTTGTACAACCATCTGTTACTTAAGTTAAAAAGTCACTTGGAATAGTGAACAAAATGCTGTATTTTGAATCAAGAAACCTGGATTCAAATTCTACCTCTGATACACATTAATAGCCAGCATTTATATAGTATTTTAAGGCTTGTGAAACACTTTACAAATATTATTTCATTTTTCCCCTCATAATACTGGGAAGTAAATGTTGTCATTATTCCCATTTTTCAAAGGGGGAAGCTGAGGCAGATTGCACTTAAGTGACTTTCTCCTGGGCATTGTTAGTCATTTTTAGTTACATCTGGCTCTTTAGGACCCCATTTGGGGTTTTATTAGAATGGTTTGCCATTCCTTCTCCAGCTCATTTCACAGATGAGGAAACTGAGGCAAACAAAATTTAAGTGACTTTTCACATAGATAGTGTCTGAGACACTATTCCAATGCAGGTCTTTCTGCCTCCAGGTACAGTACTTTATATACTTACTAGTTGTGTGACCACAGTTAAATCAGCCTCTCAGACTCACAAACTCATTATGACCTGAATTCTACATAAGTTGTGATCTGCCTTGATAGAGGAATTTCCACACTCATGAAATCACAGATCCTTGATGTATAATGACTTATGTGCAAAGCTCTGTATTAGGTGCCAAATCCACAGGGACAAAACCCAAACACTACCTGCCCCCAAAGAGCTTACAATCCATCTGGAAGGCTACAACAGGTACACAGGTAAGTTACCTGAGGAGGGGGAGAACTCTGGTTGGGGAGGATTTCACAGAAGGCACCTTCACAGAACTTTGAAGGGATGTAAGAATGCTAAATGGCAGAGATGAGAAAAAGCCAGATTTCAGGAATTGGGGGTGGCTTGTGGGGAAGCATCAAAGCAGAAGATGAAATTTTGAGTTAGGGGAAGAGCTTGGAATCAGTGCAGTTTGACTGGAATGCAGAACCCATGGATAGTGGAAGGTTAAGATGGTCCCAGACTAAAAGATGTTCATTTTACCGTGGAGCAATAGGGAGACATTGAAGATTTTTTTGTTCTTACATCTGTGAGGAGAACGGACTGAAAAGAGGGGAAAAATAAAGCCAAGGAGACTAATTACAAGACTCTTAAAGCAGTCCCAGCAAGATGAAGGCCTAACCTATGAACCTTCATATTTGTGTGGAGAAAAGATGATGGACAGTAGCTCTAGTGAAGATATAGTTTAGAGACTTGGCACTGGATTGCTTTCAGTTTGTAAGGGACACAAAAGAGTCAAAGAATAAACTGAAGTTAGAAACCTCAGTGACTTGGAAGAAATAGAAAAGGGAAGTTTGGCAAATCAGGCAAATCCAGGGAGCAAAGATAAATTCTATTTTTCAAAGTGTTCATTAAACAACCACTTCTTGAGTACCTATTACTAGGATTTGCAAATGAAAGGGATTTTGAAGCTCACTTAATCCAACTCCCTCATTTTATAGAAGATTAAACTAGGTCTCAGACAGGTTAAATATATAAGCTTGTTCCAAATTACATAGAATAATAGGTAGCACAGGCAGCTAGCTTGTACAGTAGATAGAATGCTGGACTTGGAATCAGGAAAACTCATCGTCATGAGTTTTAAATAGTTCCTATCTGTATGACCTTGCACATATCACTCATCCCTGTTTGCCTCAGTTTCCTCCTCTGTAAAATGAGCTGGAGAAGGAAATGGCAAAGCACTTCAGTATTTTTTCCCTGAGGGAATTGGGGTTAAGTGACTTGCCCAGGGTCACACAACTAGGGAATGTTAAGTGTCTGAAGCCAGATTTGAACTCAGGTCCTCTTGACTTCAGGGCTGGTGCTCTATCCACTGCACCACGTAGCTGCCCCAGCACTTCGGTATCTTTGCCAATAAAATCCCAATGGGAATCAGCCACGACTGAAAAGTAGGATCCCAATTCACACCCAGATCCTCTGACCCACGTCCAATATTCTTTCCCCTTCTCCTTGCCTGATGAGAGCTTAAGCTTTAGAGCTTCAAGAAACCCACCATAGAAGTTATCTTGTCTGGCTCCCTCAGTTTAGAGATGAGTAAACTGAGGTCCAGAAAGGAAAAATCACACAGGGAGAGGCAGATCTCAAACTCAGTTCTCAGACACTGAATCCAACAAACTGTTGGAAACAAACAATTCCTCTCCTTAAATTCTCCCTGCCACTCAGATTATACACAGGGGTGATAGAGATGATGAAATGGGCAAGACCACGGAACCAGTTCTGCTCTGGGTTTGAAGGGGAAGTCTGATGGCAGGGGGGAGACCCGGGCACCTCAAAGCCAGCAGAGAGCCCACTGCCACCACGAGCCCTGCCGGGTCTCCAGCTAGCACGTCTGTATTTGTCACTTTTCTCTTTCATTCCAAAGAGGATTTCTCTGGAATTGGAAATGCAGGGAGATTTGGGGCCAGCGTGGAGAAAAGCTGATTGAACAAGTGTGAGAGGCAGAGATAACTCCCTGCTGGCTCCCCCGAGGCATGTAATCTGGCTGGTGCTCAACAAGGCCTCCAGCATTCTGGCCGCAGTCCGAGAGCTGGTGGGGAAGTTTAGTAAGCATCCAACTGTGTCTCTTCCTCTGAACAGAGCAGTTACTGGGAGAAAGAGGGCACTGAGAAGTTCCCTTCAATCCCAAGACTCTTTTCATCCCAGGAGCCCCTCTGCAGGGCAAGCTTAACCAGTCTCCTAGGAGACTGACTGGAGAGGTCCCATTCCCCTACTCCAGGATGCTGTCCCCTCCTCCTGCTATTGGGCTTTTGCTCTTTGAGGGCAGGGGCTACTGGCTTTTTGTCTTTGTGTATCTGGCTCCCAGAAGAGGGTCAGGCACACAGTAGGTACTTAATATGTTGTGCTGAATTAAATCCCTAGAGGGTTCAGACACAAACTAGTCACTTCCACTTAAATAGAACTTTTCAGTCACAGAACATATATTCTGTAACCATTGATCTTCATAACAGTTCTGTCAAGTGAATAGTATAATTACTGTTATCCTTTTCTTCCTTCCTTCCTTCCTTCTTCCTTTTCCTCCTCCAACTCTTTCTCCTCTTCCTTTTTTTCCTCCTCTTCTCCTCTGTCTCTGTCTCTCTATCTCTTACTTTTTTTTTTAGCAGATTAGGAAACTGAAGTTCAGTTGCCCATGATAACAACAATATTAATAACAATAATTAGCATTTATATGGCACTTTAAGACAGTTAAATGTAAATAGAGCACTTGGCATGGAGTCAGGAAAATCTGAATTTGAATCAGGCCTCAGACATTTACTAGCTCTGTCACTGTAGGCAAGTCACTTAACTCTGCTTGCCTCAGTTTCCTTATCTGCAAAATGAGCTGGAGAAGGAAATGGCAAACCATCCCAGCATCTCTACCACAAATGGAATCATGAAAAGTTGAATATCACTAGAATGACTGAACAACAACAATGTGCTTTAACTTACACATTATACAAATATTACCTATTTTTTTTATCACATAGCTAGTAAGAGTCTAAGGTAGAATTTGAATTGTAGACTGGTAAGTGCTGCTACAGTTTGGGTCAGAAGCTAGGTCTTCTCCCTCCAGTTCCAGTGCTCTTTCCACAACATTGTTAGACAGGCCATCACTATCTCTTTCTGATGTGTTGGAAAGGGTACATGGGCACAAGTTCAAGTTCTTATACCTTGGTCCAGTACGTTCATTCCCATTCTTCCCATCAGAGGCCATAATGAAATGAGAGCTGGGCTCTGAGTTGGGAAGGCCCTGCTTTAAATTCTGCCTCTGACACACACTACCAAGGTAATCTCCTGGTGCTGTAAGTCACATTTTATAGAGAGATTGCACTGACCCACCCTGAAAGAAGTTTTCTGATACCAGTGAAATCACCAGATCCAGCCCCTATCCTGTATGGGGAGCCCTCTAAGTCAGATGAGAAGCCTCTCAAGGCTGACTGCCTGATCCCACCATTGAGGCAGAGGGAAGGTTATGGAGGCCCCGTGTCCTTCAGGGAGGCCGTTTCCTGCCTTGGGGTCAGTAAGCTCTCTCTGACCAGAACCCCCATCCCAGCATTAATCCCTCACTTTCACCAGAGCAGAGCTGACAGGGAGAAACTAGGTTTCTTGTCAGACTGGGGCTGTCTGGTCTCTCCTCCTGAGCTAAAGCTTAGGCTATTTCCGGGGAGATTTGAAAGGAAATTATCTGGAGCAGAGAAGCCTCTGTGTTGGCAGTTTGTGATGAGGCTGCTCAGGAGAGATGCCTTCCCCTCCTCCCCCAGCTAGGGTTAGCCTGGCTTCGTGAGGTTCCTAAGCCCCGACTCTGGCCGGACCACTGGATGCTTGGCCAGGGGGTCCTGAGCTCGGAGCTGGCTTAAAGGAAGGAAAGACTCCCCGGGTCAGGGAGCCGGCCCTTTCTGCCCAGGGACGCTCTATTCCAAGGCAGGAGGCAGACCATCAGCCTTTTGTTATTTATTGATGCCCAAACTATTGGAATAGTGCCAGGGGCAGGTGACCCAGTGGGAAGCACTGCTGGGGGGGAGTCCTGCCTTCAAATCTGGCCTTTGATACTCATTGTGTGACCTTGGCAAGTCAGTTAGCCCTGTTTGCCTTGGTGTCCTCTACTGAAAAATGGGGAAAATAAAGCACTGCAAAGGGCTGTGAGGATCAAATGAGATGATATTTACAAAGTGCTTAGCACTATGTGCCTGGCACATAGTAGGTATGCGCAGTTCTTATTCTCTTCCCTTTCCCTTTCCTTTCTTCTGAAGCACAAAGTCACAGTAAGAACCATATCTGTGAATCTAGCTTCTATATTTCTCCTTCCTTCCTTCCCTCCCTCCCTTCTTTCCTTCTTTCTTCCCTCCCTTCCTTCCTTTCTTCTTCTTCCTCCCTCCCTTGCTCCCTTCCTCTCCCTTCTTTCTCTCCTTTTTCCTTCTCTTCTTCCCTCTGTCCCTCTTCCTTCCTCCCTCCCTCCCTCTCTCCTTCTCTTCCTCCTTCCTTTCTTTTTTTCCTCTTTCCCTCCCTTCCTTCCTGTCCCTTCCTCTCTCTCTCCCTCCCTCTCTTTCCCTTCCTCTCTTCCTCTCTCCCTCCTCCCTCCTTTCCTTCTTTCTTTCCTTCCTCCTTCCCTCTTCCTTCCTTCCTTTCTTCCTTCCTTCTTTCCTCTCTCCCTCCCTCCCTTCATCCTTTTCTCCATTCTTTCTCTTCCTCTTTTCCTCTGTTCCTTTCTCTCTTTCCCATTCTACTGAACTCAAATCATTTCCCCTGGAAGGAGCAAAAGCTGAAAGCATAACTAAGTTAAAGAAAAATTTAGAGAGGTCCTTGAATGTGAGATCTATAACAGAATTATTGGGTCCAGTTAGGAATGTTTGGAGGATGTTATTAATCTTTATGGGGTTGACCCTATAAAGGACTCTTCTTCAATTAATTTCCCAGGGCTTCTATTTAACCTTGAATCTTGGGCAGCTTAGGCTGTGGTGCTGATCCCTGAGGTAATTCCTTTGATATTTTATAGGAAAACATCAGTGTTCCTCTGACAGGTATACAGGTGATAAAGGAAGATGCTAAGAATGGGCAGAGGAGAATGTTGGGCTAGAGTTAGCAATACAGGCCCAAGTCCATGCACTTTGCACCCAGAAAATCATACCTATAAACCCTTTTATTTTTGCTTCCTCCCACTAATAAGTATAATTCTCCGTCTTCCAAAGTAGAAATTGATTATTACTGGGCAGTATATGGTCAGGCAGCCTGGTATTGAGCCAATAATCACATACTACTGATGGACACTGGGCCATAAAGGTGGTGATGGAAGCTAGAGATGAAAAGGAGTCTGAGAATGGTTGCAGTTTGAATGATGACTTTATTCTAGCCATGGATTTAGAAGGGGGCTCCTGTCAAACATTAGCTACTATGGAAAAGCCTAGTCAGGCAATGAGCCAGGAATGTTGACAGACTCTGTATTTACCCTCCACAAAGACTGATCACGTTAAAGAGGGCAGCTAGGTGGGACAGAATCAAGAATCTTGTTCTACTTTTGCCTTAGATACTTAATAGTTGTATGACTTTGGGTGGGTCTCTTAATTTCTCTCATTTTCCATTTTCTCCTCTCTAAAATGAGGATAAGAACAGTGTCTGTTTTCTAGAGTTGTGGTGAGGTTTTAATGAACCTTATGTCTAAAGTGCTTTCCAAACTTTAAAGTACTATATAAATGCTAAATGATATTATTGTTGTTGCCATTATTATTATTCTCCCACTGGTCTGGAGCCAGTGACACGTGATTTCTGAGACCTTCATGGCTTGCTGATATTGCAATTATTCATTAATCCACTTACTAAGAATAATTAGCCTCTTAGAAAGTTGGAAAAAGAAACCCTCTTGAAGGCAGATAGAAGAGTAGCTTCAAATGAAATCAAATTAGGCTTTTAGTCTACATCCTTGCACAAACTGTCTTTTCCTTCCAGGAATGCTCTCCTTTCCACCTAGGCCTAGACATTCACTTCCTTCAAAAGTTCAGCTTAAATACCAAAGCTTTTCCTAATTCTTTCAGATGCTGCTAGTGCTTTCCACAATCCTGAAATAACTTTGCATTTATTTTCTACATATGGTACCTAAATGTGTGTGTGTGTGTGTGTGTGTGTGTGTGTGTGTGTGTGTGTGTGTG
>JAJPUD010003701.1:131461-144857 GCA_023553655.1 Myrmecobius fasciatus | reverse complement strand
GTGTGTGTGTGTGTGTGTGTGTGTGTGTGTGTGTGTGTGTGTGTGTGAGAGAGAGAGAGAGACAGACAGACAGACAGACAGAGAGTATATATGATGTTGAGTGAGACAGGAGAAAGGGAGAGGGGCAGAGACAGAGACAGACAGACAGACAGAGACAGAGAGACAGAGAGAGACAGAGAAAGAGAGACAGAGACAGACAGAGAGACAGAGATAGAGACAGAGAAAGAAACAGAAAGTGAGAGAAACAGAGACAGAGAGAGAGAGAGAGAGAGAGAAATGGAAAAAGAGACAGAAACAGAGAGAGACAGAGACATAAACAAAGAGAGGCAGAGAAACAGAGAAAGAGACACAGAGAGAGAGAGAGAGAGAGAGGGAGAGAGACAGAGAGACAGAGAGAGACAGAGAGAGACAGAGGGAGAGGGAGAGAGACAGAGAGAGAAAGATACAGAGACAGAGAGAAAGAGAGAGAGAGAGAAATGGAAAAAGAGACAGAAACAGAAAGACAGAGACAGAGACATAAACAAAGAGAGGCAGAGAAACAGAGAAAGAGACACACAGAGAGAGAGAGAGAGAAGGAGAGAGACAGAGAGAGACAGAGAGAGAGACAGAGGGAGAGGGAGAGAGACAGAGAGAGAAAGATACAGAGACAGAGAGAAAGAGAGAGACAGAGACACAGAGAGATTGTTCTTCTAAATAGAATATAAACTTCCTGCATGAAGGAATTGTTGTTTTGCCTTCTTTGTATGCATTCTCAATGCCTGGCACATTGCCTTACAGAGTTGGAATTTAGTAGATCTTGGCTGATTGATTGAACTATGGCATTCTATTACTTGAATGGAGAATCTTAAAACTGAAGGGAAGGGGAAGGTATCAAATATTTATTCAGTATTTATTATGTGCCAAGCACTATGCTGAGTGCTTTACAAATATCTCGTTTGATCCTCACAACAACCCTATGAGCTAAGTGCTGCTATTAACTCCATTTTATGGTTGAGTAACTGAGGCAGACAGTTTGAGTCCAAATTTGAACTCAGGATCTTCCTGGCTCCAGGTCCAGCCCATTATCCCTTGTGCCTTCCAGGTGCATTGAAGATGCATATGTGCATGTGTGTGTCCATGTGTGTATGTGTGGTATACATATATCATATATCACATGCCATGATGGGAGGAACCCCCTCATGGAGGAAAGAATGGATCTTCTTCATCTTAAACTGGAGTCCATGGATTCTGGGGTGGGGGAGAATCTGTGAAACCAGATGGGGAAAAGAATGACAATTTTCACTAATTTTTAACCACAATTCAGCATTTTGAAAAATGTTATTCTGAGAAGGGGCCCATAGACTTCACAATGACATACCCAAAAGGTCAAGAATCTCTGTTATAGTTACAAAAATAAAAGCAAAGAGCTCAGAATCTCCTTTTTTTTTGAGAACCTGGTTGCATAAAAAACTTTGTAACAGGCAGCACTTAGTCTTTATGGTTACTAATACTGAAGTGGAAAATAGGGGACAAGAAAATGGGACCTTTCTATTGTCTTTTCCAGTTATAATGGGGGAAAAAGCTAGACCCAGAGCCAAGATCCCTGGAGTCTCATTCTGGCTCCTCACTCAGTGGCTGTGACGGGAACAGCATCAGCACCTCTGGACGCCATGGAAACCTCATCTCCTACCTAGGATAAACTGATCACCTGTAATTTCATCCTGCTGACTGGCTTTTGATTTTTCTCTACTCCCTCTGCTCTCCCTTCTGATTGGAGGGTGGAAGGTGGACACTAACCCCTCCCAAAGCTTTCCTTTATAGAGTGCTAGGATACAGATTCTCTAGGTAACTCCACTTTCTGACAGCAACTCTGCTTTCAACTCCAGAACACTGTGCCATGCTCGACCCTGATGCTTCTACTCTTTTTTCATGTCTGTATGTGTGTCTTCTTCCCCCATGAGATTGTAAGCTCCTTGAGATGCAAGGACTGGCTTTCTTTTTCTTATTTGTATCCTAAACACTAAGTACAGTGACTGTTATATAATAGATGCTTAATAAATGGTAACTGAATTGAATTATAATTAAAGGCAAGACATAATATTGCTGAGATTCAGTTTCGTCTATCAAAAAAGCATGGCAATTTCTACTTTATCTACATCAAGATTATTATGAGGATCAAATAAGATGAGCTGGATGGGACTTTCTTTGGAGGAAGAGGTTTCTATTACTAGTCCAACCCCTTCACTTTATAAAGATATAAATGAGTACCAAAAGAAGGTAAACAATTTGTCCAAGGTCACTTAGATAGTATGAAGTAGGTGAAAATGTTTTTTAAGTATTGAGATGTTATACAAACATATCACAGTGTTCTACTACAATCTACCATCAATAAGTATCAATCAACAATCACATGGTTGTTGCACTGAAGTGACCTTAGCTGTGCCAACAGAACCTAACAAATCCAACCAACTTAGAAAAGCCACACATCCAGACTGACTGGATCAGTCTGATGAGGTTTACAAGAGGCTCATCACCCGGATTGGCCAGAGTCATGAATGTTTTGGCCATAGAAGTTCTGAAAGAGCATCTACAAAGTAAAAGACATTCATGATCTCATGAAATTATAGATAAAGAAAAGACTTATTAAGTGTTTACTCTGTGTGAAGTAATGGGAATATAATTATAAATAAAAAAGGCAGTTCCTACCCACAAGGCCAGAGAGTAAGAAGTAGAGCTGAGAGAGCAATGAGCATAATTTGAGAGCCTCATGGCTGATGGTGCAGGTTAAGGAGTCAGGATGGTGGGCTACAGAGGTAAAGTTACGTCTTGGGAGAGAAAGCTACTGATTAGGTGACAAAGTCTGGGGAGTGAGAAGTCAAGAAAGGACCTCTGAAGCATTGAATCATTATTATTCTAAGGTTTTTTTGTTATCTTTAAAAGCTCCAAAGAGCAACTAGGTGGTAGAGTGGATGGAGTATTGGGCATAGAGTCAGGAGTCATTTTCCTGAATTGAAATCTGGCTTCAAACACTTAATAGTTGAGTAACTGTGGGCAAGTCACTTAACCTTGTCTGCCTCAGTTTCCTCATCTGTAAAACGAGCAGGAGAAGAAAATGGCAAACCACTCATCTTTGCCAAGAAAACCTCAAATGGGGTCATAAAGACTACTGAATTTTCTATCGAAAATGACTGAACAACAACAATAAAAAAAGGCTTACAAACACCCTTAGTCACTAAAAAGGTCCATAACATAGCTTAGGGTAGGAGAAACAAAGCTGTTAGCTAAGAAAAGCAAGTAATAGGCAGCCTCCCTAGCGCCTTACCATATCAACCATTCTACCTCTAAGACATTTTCCCAGATGCACATGTCTCCTTCAAAAAGCCCGGGTCAGCCTTTTCAATTTGCATTCTTCAGATAATTCTGGCCTGGAATTCTGAATTCTTCACCAGGCTGCATCATCACCATTGTCTACAAGAGAGCATCCAGGTGTTCATGACTTGAGTGCTGAGTCGAAAGCAAAAAGCCATTACTGGTTCTCTAGGGGCAAAGGCAATGAAAGGCTGAGCCAGTGAACCTGGATGTAAGTGGCTCAGTGGAAGGTGTATGTATCGTGGCAAGCACACGTAACAAATAGGAATTAACAGCACTCACAACTACCTCCACTGTGACTCTAATGCCACGGAACCACTGAATCACATATTACCTTGTTTGTGTAATGCATTATTCCTTCATCATTGTGAAGTCCCTGAACACAATGGAGTGATATGTATAAGTAGGCACTTGGTAAATGTTTGTTGAATGGATTCATATAGTATTCTTTGCTTTAAAAAAATAAGATTGGGTCTCATGATCTTTCCCAGGCTAAAAATACAGAGGTCTTTCAAAGTATAGAACTGTTGACTTGGTCTATTTCCAACCAAGACCCTTCTTTGGCAAACTGAGTCTCTGAGGACAGATATCCCATCTTCTCAAACTATCCCAGAACACAATAAACAATGGGAGCAAATAGATGCTTGGTAAATGTTAGTTGAATGAATTCATGTAGTGTTTTTTGTTTAAAAAGAATTTTTTTAAGACTGGATCTTCCACTTTTTCCCAGGCTAAAAATATAGGGATCTTTCAAAGCATGAAAATGTTGATTTGATCTGTTTCTGACCAAGACCCTTCTTTAGCAAAATGATTCCCTTCTACTCTCACCCCTTACCTTCTCCAGTCACTTTATAGATATCAAAACTTGTGCAGACACCTGATTGCCATATCCCACTACAACTGAGAGTTCAGGAAATCTTCTAGTAGTTAATAAACATTTACTATGTGATAGGTACAATCGGGCAGGTAGTTGGTGCAGTTTAGTGTTAGGTCTGCAGTCAGGAAGATTCATTTTCCTGAGTTCATGTCTGGACTCCTACAGTTAGATCATGAGAACATTTCTTAATCCTGTTTGCCTCAGTTTTCTCATCTGTAAAATGAACTGGAGAAAAAAATGACAATACTGTCTTTGCCAAGAAAATCCCCAAAGGGATCATGAAGAGTAGAACACAGTTAAAATGACTGATCAATATGTGCTGGGCAAAGAAAGGTGAGAACATAGTCCCTGATTTTGTGGAGCTCACAGACTAATGGGAGAGACAACACACAAATAATTACGTACGGATAATTTATCTGCAGGATAAATAGGAAATTATTCACAACTAGGAAGTCTCAGTGTTATTGGACTGAATGAAGAGGTCTTGGTGGAAAAGGGGAGTTATAAGTTACACACCTGAACAGGTATGAAGTTGGTCTAGGTTATGAAGGACTTTGAATGCTAAATGGAGGGTTTTGTTTTTAATCCCGGAGGTGATAAGGAGCTACTGCTGTTTATTGAGTATGGGTGTGATAGGCTCAGATCTGTGCCTGAAGATCATATTGGTTGCTAAGGCATCCAGCCTCAGCTTCCCTGGTTGCTGGGACTACAGGCCTGTACCACCACTCCTAGCCGTTCTACACTTTTCAAAGCATTTCCATAGCTCTTATTTCATATTCTCCACTTGGAAACTCTTTAAGGTAGTTAGGTCAGATATTATTACCCTCTTTTTTGCTTTTCACAGTTGAAAGAACAAAAATATAGACCACTGTGATTGGGAGGTCAGCACCTCTGTCTGCCCCTTTAGCAGCTTTATCCAGAGGAGGGTGAGATCAAAAGGGGGTATAGTCCAGGGGAAGGAAAATTTCCTATTTATCTGGAGAATGGCTACCTGGGAGCCTGGCGTGGGTTTTCTCTCTATTACTCTGAATGTTCTGTTGTCTGAAAGGGCAGAGGCCATTACTCTGGGAGCCAGTTGGTGGCTTTACATTTACATACTTCAATAATTGCTTGGTAATTGTGACACCCTCCAGAGGAGCACAAGGGTCACAGAAGGGCTCGGTGGAGGGAAGGGACCTTTTCCAGGTGTCATGATTTCCCCTCCCTCTTTCTTCTTAGACCCTTCCTTCCTTTGTATGGGGCAGCTGGATCTTAAGGATGCTAAAGTGATCAGGGCATATGGAAAGAGTGAATTGGAAGTTCTTTTGGATGTGTAGTCAAGGCTTGGAGTTCTGTCATTACTATCTCTGTGATGTGAGATGAGTCCCTTAACCTCCCTAAAGCCTCAGTTATCTCATCTGTAAAATGAGAGGGTTGGGGTTGATGACTTCTAAGTTCCTCTCAGCTCTAAATCAATCATCCTATCCTATAATCTCTAGATTATTGGCTCTGATGGAGCCACTTTATAACTAGAATCAGGTACTGCTGAATTCTTAAAACTTAATTCTTCCCACACACTCCAAAAAATTGCAAATAACATATTTGCAAACATTTTTAAACAGACTAACAGAAAAGTTAAGAGACTTTTCCAATACCAAATAGCAAGAATTCCTAAGAGCCTTGGCAGCAATATTCAGCACTAATAATTGCTTCTTGTGATTTTATGCTTCTATTCATTCATTCAATCATTCATTCTTTTACAAGGATGGATGTGCCCACTATATGGAAAGCATGGTATGAAAAATTACATTAAAACAGTTTCTTAGCTAACATCTCCATTCTTTTCTTTGCCTGTAGTTGTGAAAGCAGGTCCCAGGAAGCCTTTTCAGTCCCTCGCCATTTGGGCAGCCGTTCTGCCTCTGCAATGTTTTCCTAAATTGCACCTCTTCCTTCCAAAAACACCAGGTCCATGTTTTCAATCTTCACCCTTCAGATAACATGGCACCTGGGATTCCAAATTGTCCCAATGTACTTCTGTACCATTGTACCAATGACCTCTTATCAGCCAAATCTTACAGGATTTTTCTTATCCTCATCATTTTCAGTTAATCTACATCTGACACTATTGATCATTCTTTCCTTCCTGGGTCTTTGTGACACTAACATCTCCTGCTTCTACTCTTACCTGTCTAACTGTTCTTTCTCAGGCATCTTTTCTGTCTCGTTATCTGCAACTTGCTTCTAAGTGTGAATATGTCAGAAGGTTCTTTTCTATGCCCTTCTCTCTGTGTCTTTCTGTCTCTCTGTCTCTGTCTTTGATTCTGTCTTTGTCTGCCTGTCTCTCTCGCTGTCTCTGTCTGTTTCTGTCTGTGTCTGTCTGTCTGTCTGTCTCTATATTTGATTCTGTTTCTGGCTGGCGGCCTCTGTCTCTGTTTTTGATTCTATCTTTTTCTGCCTTTGTTTCTGTACCTTTCTCTGTCTCTGTCTGTCTGTCTCTGTCTATATCTGTCTTTGATTTTGTCTCTATCTGCTTCTGCCTGTCTCTCTCTCCCTCTCTGTCTCTGTCTGTCTGTCTGTCTCTGTCTTTGATACTGTCTCTGACTGACTGTCTCTGTCTCTGTCTTTGATTCTGTCTCTATAACCCCATCAATTTTCATGGATTTAAGCATCATTTCTATGTGGATGACTCGCAGATCTCTGTTTCTGTCTATGACTATCTCTGCCTGCCTTTGCCTCATCTCTCTGTGTCTCTCTGTCTCTGTCTATCTCTCTGTTTGCCTGTTTGTCTTTCTCTGTCTGTTTCTGTCTGTCTGTCTAACTCTGTAACCACATTAGCTTTCATGGATTTAAGTATCATTTCTATGTAAATCACTCACAGATCTCTATTCCCCCCTAGTTTCTTTGCCAGGCTTCACTCCAATATCATCAATTGTCTATTTGACGTTTTAAAATAGATGTCCTGTAGAAATTGAAAATTTAACAAATCCTATACTGTTTTCATTATCTTTTCCCCCAAACTCTTGCCTATTCTAAACTCTTCCTTTCCCTATTTACTACTACCACTTGAGTCAAGCCCTCATTATTGCAACCTAAATTATTGCAACAGCTTCCCAGTTATTCTCTCTACCTCAAATCTCTCCTTATTAAAAACTATCTCATACCCTGTAGCCAAAGTAAATTTCTTCACATGACTCAACCAACTCTAGGGTCTTCCTATTGCCTCTAGGATCAACTGTAAACGCCTTTGTTTTGCTCTTAAAGGGCACAACCTGTCTCCAAATTATTCCTCCCTACCCTGAACCCTGACTCTTACTGGACATCATTCTTCTCTTATAGAGAGATAGAGAGAAATTGGTTTGTTTTTTGTTTCTCATGCAGGACACTCCATCTTCCACCTCTATGTCTTGGCACTGTCTGTCCCAAATGTCTAAAACGAACTTCTTTCTCACTTCAACATATAAAACCTCTTTTTTCCTTTGACATATAGTTCAAGAACCATTTTCTGCATGAGGATTTTTTTGATCCCTTTCTCCCAACTGCTAATTTCCTTCTTTCCAAACAACTTTGTATTTAAATATTATATATTTATATTTATTTATACTATTATGCATTTATGTTATTGTATATTATTTACATAGAAACATATTTATATACACAAATATGTTTATGTAAATATTATGTATAAATATGTTTATTCATTTTATATTTATGTTGTATATGTTTACATATATGCCTGTCTCCATTATTTTTTTAAGTTTTTTAAAAAGAGATTTACTCAGAGAGTCTAGAAAAAAGAATTGGTACAAAACATTCTCCCAAATTGGGGTGCACTCCCCTTTCTTTTTTGACACATAAATTTTATTCATTTATTTTGATAATAGTTTTTTCTTTTCTTTTTTTATTAAAGCTTTTTATTTGCAAAACATATGTATGGGTAGTTCTTCAACACTGACCCTTACAAAGCTTTCTGTTACAAATTTTTCTCCCCTAGTCCCTTCCCCTCTCCTAGATGGCAGGATATCCACTACATATTAATTGTGTTAAAATACTTAACAAGTGGAATATATGTATACATATTTCCACACTTATCATTGTTGTGCAAGAAAAATCGTATCTACAAGAAAAAAAAATCTGAGAAAGGAAACTCAATGCAAGCAAACATCAATAGAGAGCATGAAAATGTTATGTTGTGGTCCACATTTCATATCCCTCTCTCTGGGTGTATATGGTTTTCTTCAGTGAACAATTGGAACTGGTTTGAAACGTTTCATTGTTGCAGAGAGCCATGTCCATCAGAATTGATCATCATACAGTATTGTTGTTGCCGTGTATAATAATCTCCTGGTTCTGCTGATCTCACTCAGCATCAGTTTATGCAAGTCTCTCCAGGCCTCTCTGAAATCATCCCACTGGTCGTTTCTTACAGAACAATAATATTCCATAACATTCATATACCATAATTTGTTCAGCCATTCTCCAATTGATGGGCATCCATTCAGTTTCCAGTTTCTAGCCACTATAAAAAGGGCTGCCACAAACATTCTTGCACAAGTGGGTCCGTTTCCCTCTAAGATCTCTTTGGGATATAAGCCCAAGAGAAACACTGCTGGGTCAAAGGGTATGCACAGTTTGATCACTTTTTGAGCATAGTTCCAAATTGCTCTCCAGAATGGTTGGATCCATTCACAGTTCCACCAACAATGTATCAGTGTCTTAGTTTTCCTACATCCCCTCCAACATTCGTCAGTATTTTTTTCCTGTCATTTTAGCGAATCTGACAGGTGGTGCCCTCCCTTTTCAAAGAGAAGGTCCCTTTGTGGAATTCTCATGAAATTCCCCTTGGCTGTAGCCCTCTTGGGTCACCCATTACTGGGCCGGCTCGCTTCTCTGTTGAGCCAGGAACTCTTTGACAAACTTAATTGCTGCTTATCAAATTCTTTAGGCAGTTCATTGCCCTGGTACATAGATCTCAAAATGGTTCCTTCATCAGGTGTAGTATACAATTGTAATGGAATATGATTGTGCTATAAGAAAGTAACAGGATAGTTTTAGAAAAAACACGAAAAGACTTTTATGAACTGATGCAAAATGAATTGAGCAGAACCAGAAGAACACTATGCATAGTAATAGCAATATTGTAATAATGGCCAGCTTTGAAAGACTTTAACAAAATAAACAAAAATATGTTTTGTTTTGCTTTGTTTTAAAAGTTGCTATTTGGTCCCCTCTAGACTATTGTGGTTACTGCTATTACATCTAATGTACTGTTACCAATTCCAGGGGATTCTTAGGATCTCCTAAATTCATATGATCATAGGAGAGAAAGAGGTGGAGAGGAAAGACAGAAAAGTGAAAGAGAGAGGCAGAGACAGAGAGTGAGATAGAGACAGAGAGACAGAAATAGAGGGAGACATAGAGAGATGGAGACAGAGACAAACTAAGATAGAGACAGAGAGATAGAGATAGAGGGAGACATAGAAAGATGGAGACAGAGACAGAGATAGAATCAGAGATAGAGACAGAGAGACAGATACAGAAACTAAGATAAAGCAGAGAGGCAGAGACAGAGACTAAGAGAGAGGCAGAGAGACAAAGATGGAAGGAGACATAGAGAGATGGAGACAGAGACAAACTGAGATAGAGACAGAGAGACAGAGATAGAAACTGAGATAGAGACAGAGAGACAGAGATAGAGGGAGACAGAGAGAGATGGAGACAGATAGACAGAGATAGAGACAGAGAGACAGATACAGAAACTAAGATGGAACAGAGAGGCAGAGACAGAGCCTAAGAGAGAGACAGAGAGACAAAAATGGAAGAAGACATAGAGAGATGGAGATAGAGACAAACTGAGATAGAGACAGAGAGACAGAGATAAAAACTGAGATAGACAGAGAGACAGAGATAGAGGGAGAAAGAGAGAGATGGAGACAGACAGAGACAGAGACTGGAGATAGAGACAGAGATAGAGATAAAGGGAGACAAAAAGAGAGAGACAGAGAGACAGAGACAGAGACTGATAGACAGAGACACAGAAATAGAGAGAGACATAGAAAGATGGAGCTAGATAGACAGATTGAGACACAGAGAAAGAGACAGAGACAGAGATTGGGAGACACACACACACACACACACACACACAGATTCTTTTCTTTCTTCCTCTACAAAAATTCCTTTTCATGGACTTGGTTAGAGCTCTTCTACTGTTAGACCGACTTTCTGCTAGGTTTTTAAATTTCTGAATTGGCTTATTGTTTGCATTTAAACCTAGAAATATGTCTGTTGTTGTTGTTTTAATCCACTGACAAGATTTTCCTGTATGACATCATTTGTCTTTTTTCAATGATCAAAATTATTTCTTCCTCTCAAATCAATTAAGGACTTAACATTTAGTTTACAATTCTGACTAATTCAATAAAATTCTCTTTTTTTGTTTTGTTTTGTTTTTTACTTCCATTAATTTGGAGGCAGGTGCAACAGCCATAGATTTTTAGGTTTATAGCTCGAAGGGACCTTAGAGATCATTGAGTTCATTTTACAAATGGGAAACTGAGACTCTTAATGTTGATGTTCAAGGGGACCCCAGAAATGTTGGGGGTCAGATCCATCTCCAAGTCAAGGGGCAAAGTTTAGTATAATTGTAATACCAATTAAAGCAGATTAAATTCTAAAAGAAGTTACCAAAGAACCAGGAGCAAGAAGGTAAATTTATAGGGAAAAGTAAAAGAAACCAGGTGCTACATGGCACAGATATGCTAATTTTATGGCTTAGAAGTGGAGCTGAAGAGTGGTCTGCTTCTGACTTTGTGCACAGGTTGCAATACTCATAGTTCGCTGGGGAGAGCTCATGGAATGGGGGATGTGGGATGTGTTTTAGTCCTGAAACATCACTAGGTCAAGTGTCAGACATCCAATTTTATTCTGTGCCATTAACATTATTGTTGTTCATTAGTCTCAGAAACAATTTCTGAAAACAACCAATAGGCTATTATCTGACAGTCAACAATCTTTTGGGCTCAGCATCCTGGCCATATAAAGTAAACTAAGACAAGATAATAAGGGAAGAAGTACATTTTTCCTAACTACATCATTCCCAAGGTCAGGTAGTCTTGGGTTTATTCCTAAGGGCTGTACCACATCATTAAAAGGTTAAGTGATTTGTCCAGGGTCACACAACTAGGAAGCAGTTGAGGAGGGATTAAAATTCAGGATTCCTGACTCCAATGTCTACCTTCTATCCATTAGTATTTTGCCTATCTTGGCCTGAAGCCTTTGAGAACTCATTTCTGCTGAAGTTTTAGTGCCTTAATTTGAGATATCCATTCTAATCCCCCATTAGAATATGTGCATGTTCCTTGTGAAGAGAATTATTTTAGTCATTGTACCTCTATTTCCAGTTCCTAAGAATGCCTAACTGCTTAATAAATGATTATCCATGTGTTGATCAATGATATCTTTTTTGAAGATTCATCAGATTGCTTGGTTTGGCACAGTATCACTAAGTACTCGGACTTTCTGACTTCAGGGCCAGCCCTAGGCAAAACTGTAAAGTGGATTATAGTATTATAGATCTTAGAACTAGAAGGGACCATAGGACATCAACACAGAGACTCATTAATGTAACAGTAACAACAGGAATAAATCTTTTTTTTCTCTAGCTTTTTTAGGATGAACACTTTCTTCACAATAACTTATTGGAGAACAACTCAACATTAACTCTATAAATCCCAAACAGGAATTATTTGATGTGGGTTCTAACTTGCCCCTTTTTAGAAAGAAAATATCTTGTGAGTCTCTCTTAGTCTTTGGCTCTCCCTGAATAAATTGTTCAGGGGGACAACAGCAATAAAGTACCTAGTTAAAGTTATAAGGGAGATGCTTTGTATGGTTCCCATCCAAGTTTCCTAAGAGGTATAAAACTCCATAGTACTAAGGAAGGGAGGGTCTCTTGAAGACTGAGGATTGTCTTAATTCTCAGGTAAATCCACTTCTGTGGACAGTCCAGAATCCAGCATCACCCAAGAGCAGGAAAAAGAGCCCAACTGGTTCCTATCCTAAGAGGATTACTGACTAGAGCTTCTTTTACCTCTGAGGAAGCAGATGAGAACATGAACTGCTCTGTTGAATTTTTGCAAAAAAATCTATCCTGCTGATAGCCATGAATGGTCTGTGGATTTCCCTTCTTCAGGAACCTCAAATTCACTAATGCACAAAAAGATGATTAGAGGGCTATTACAAACTTTGTGAGATGGGGTGTACAAATAAATCCCCTGAGGCAGAATTCAAAGTGGCAGTTTGTAAGTATCAGGACTCAGGACCAAGTAATGCCAAACCCACAATCCTTTTACACCAAGACTAAGGTCATAGGATTGTAGATTTAGAGCTGGGCCAGTTCCCTTCCATCAAGAGGATTTGCATTTAAGCATTAAATGGAATAAAAGATTGTTCTTTTTGGTTTGGTTTTTTATTAGCCCTGCATTAGGAGAGTAGTTGAGGGAATCATTTTGGAAGCCCATGTGATCTTCCCTGAACCCTCTACCACATAAATCATTTCCTTGGTTTATCTGGCAAGCCAGGTCTCTTAGCACTTGAATGAGAATGATGGGACATAGGTCATGTTACTGGGTGAGAATCCTTTAAGACATGGATTCTTAATCCAGGGTCCACAATCAAAGAACAATTTTCAGGGAATCTAAGAATTTTAATGGTGGAAAAAATATGGTTTTCCTTTCATTAATCTTCAATTTTTTTGTAATCCTCTGAATTTTTTTAATGCATTAAAAAACATTCCTAGAAGAGGAACACAGACGTCACTAGACTGTCCAAATTTTCTGGCATGTAAAAAAGGAGTTAATTACTTTTAGTAATACAGACTTGATGTTTGTGTTAAAGAGGAAGAAGGGGGTAGAGCAGAGACACATCTTTATCTGAGCTCTCCCAGATGTCCCTCAAATTAACAGCAACAAGCCTATGAACTGGTTTTGGAGTGACAGAACCTACAAATATTTGGAATATAATAAATTTTCAGCAGAAGCTTTTTTGGAAGAACTTCAGAAAAGGTCTGCTTCAATTGGGCATGGAGGGAGGCAGTTGACTGCAGGCAGTACAGAGACCTAGGGCAATGTGATCTCAGAGTGCCAGGGAATCTACTGGAAGGAATCTACAGCAGTGTTGGCTACTCTGATCTGGTTG
>JAJPUD010003701.1:39279-114714 GCA_023553655.1 Myrmecobius fasciatus | reverse complement strand
ACACACACACACACACACACACACACACACACACACACACACACACACACACCCCTAGAGGAGATGTTATAAATACAAAACAAATGATAAAGGCAGTAAAACTTAGTCACAGCCAAAGAGAAACTTTCATACTGGTTTTTGGCACTTTAAGCAACAATAGAACCTAAGGTGAATTGACTTTACATAGAACCCTTTGCTCCATTGGTGAAATATCAATACATTGATAAAATATGTAAATTATTGTTTATATTATACATATATTTATATGTTATTGATATATTAAAAATAAATGGCAAACTCCATATGGAGCTTCGATTTTTTTTCCTAAAGGGCCTCTAGTCTAAATACCTGGAAAAGCATTTCTCTTTTATTTTTGAACCTATGCTTTGCATTTGACAAGTCTCTTCCCTCTAGCATAAGAGCTTACAAGGATTCCCTACTACCTACTGAATCATGTTGGAATGCCTCAGCTATTCTTTCAAAAACCTCTATGATTTGGATGCACTCTCTTTATCTAATCCTGCCTCCCATGACCTTCCAACAGAAACCCTATGTTTTACCCAAGTTCTGCTCATTTCATCCCCCACATTTTTCTTATCTTTTCCTCCATCCATTCATTTCTTTCTTGATCAGTTTTTTTTCCAACCTTTAAAGTCCAAACTCCTTAGACCATGATGTTTTCCTTGTCTACTCCGGTCCACAATAACCTCCCTTTTCTTTCGTATTTCTATGGTTCACATAATTAATAATATTTTAATACTAATAAAAAGATGAGAACCGATTAATGAAGTGTAGTGTGCTTTATGGTTTGCAGACTGCTTTCCCATTTATCTCACTTTAGACTCAGAACAATCCTGTGCCATAAGAAGGGCCATTGTACCAATGGGGATACAGAGGTTCTCGGAGGTTACCCCTGCATCCAGGTAGCAGCAGAGTTGGAAAGAAGCAGGGAGGGGGTCAGGGATGAGCCAGTGGGTGGCTGGAGCCATCATCTCTTACTTTGTCAGTCATTAGCCAGCATGACGGCCAATGCCCTAGTGACCAGTGGCTTGGCAGGGGGTGTTGGAGCCCAGGAGGACCTAGGAGAGCCCGCTGCCCAGAGGTAGCCAGAGCCTGCTTCTTCTTTGGACCTGAATATCTTCTCTTAGTGACCTTGTTCTGAAATCAGGGTTGGGGAAGACCACCCTGGGGTGGTCTGTGGTGGTGGGCCGAGGTTTTGGGACAGATAGATTTTCTCCAGCGGATGTTGCTCTTGGCCCCCTTTCGAGAAAAGGCTGATACTTGTTCTAAAATGCAGGATGCAAAAAACACAAGCCCCGGAGAGAAGGGACTAAGAGTCCTGACCCTTCTTATGGCACAGGTTAGTTCTGAGTCTGAAATGAGATAAATGGGAAAGCAGTATGCAAACCGTAAAGCACACTACACTTTGTTACTCGGTTCTCATCTTTTTCATTAATATTAAATATTATTAATTATGTGAAGCATATAAATAAAAAAAGGGAGGTTATTATGGACCAGAGTAGACAAGGAAAACTCCATGGTTTAAGGGGTTTGGACTTGAAGGAAAAGAACTGATCAAGAAAAAAGTGAATGGGAGGAGGAAAAGGCAAAGATGACCGCGGCCTCAGGAAGACGAGGACAGTGGGTCTCCATCAGAGGGAGCTGACTTCAGCACAGGCAGACTTGGTGCTCAGTGTGTGGGGAACTATTCCACCTGGGTCCCTTGTTCATGCTCCTCTAGGAATAGTCCTTCGGTGTCACCATACATGGAACGGCAGGCCAGAAATCAGGAACGTTGAGCTCAATTCTGGCCTCAGGCACTTCCCAGTTGTGTGACACTGGGCGAAGTGACTGCTTTCTGCCTCAATTTTCCCAGCTGTTAAATGGGACTAACAAGAGCACCCAAGATTGTTGTGAGGATCAAATGAGATAATATGTGAAAGGAGTTTAACATGGTGCCTGCCACAGAACGGGGTCTTTATAAAAATGTTTTCTCCTTCCCCCTCCTTGAAACAGTGCCTTTGCTTTATGCTTCCTCTCCCCACTTAGTGCCTTGTGCATTTCTGGGCTTAGTAGCCAAAGGACCACAGATTCATAGCCCTGGAAGGGACCTAGAGGCTGATTTTGTTCAACCTCCACATTATACTGTGGACTGACTTCTGGATTCTTTGCTTGAACTTCAACCCAATGAATACAGCCTCGTCTTTCTGCTTGCCAAATGGTTTTGCCTTCCTTAAGTTAGCTCTTCTCTTCCTCTGGTATATTAAAGCCCTATCCTGTTTCCCTTCTGCTCTGTACATGCAGGTATGCACACACACACACACACACACACACACACACACACACACACACACACACACTCTCTCTCTCTCTCTGTCTCTCTTTGTCTCTCTGTCTCTGTCTCTGTTTTTCTCTCTATCTCTGTCTCTGTCTCTCTTTGTCTCTCTGTCTCTGTCTCTGCCTCTGTCTGTCTCTGTCCCTCTCTATCACTGTCTCTCAATATCTCTCTCTGTTTGTCTCTTTATCTCTCTCTGTCTCTGTCTCTTTGCCTTTTTATCTCTGTCTGTCTGTCTCTCTCTGTCCCTCTCTGTCTTTCAGTCTCTGTCTCTCTGTCTCTTTGCCTTTTTATCTCTCTGTGTCTCTCTGTCTCTGTCTTTGTCTCTCTCTGTCTCTCTGTCCCTCTCTGTCTATCTGTCTCTGTCTCTATGTTTTTCTGTCTGTCTGTCTGCCTCTCTCTGTTTCTCTGTCTCTCTCTTTCTCTCTCTCTCTTTTTCTCACATACATTCACTCTCCCCCCTCTCTCTTCATCTCTTCATTCCTGCCTCTTGAGAAGCTTCTTTTTGCTCCCAAGGCCTTCTGGGGGAAATCACCACAGCTGTACCATGCTCTCTGTTACCATGGAGAGTGGAGGGCTCCAGGTGAGAGGCATTTTTCTTGCATTTCACAGACTTTAATTCTGTGGCAAACCACCAATCTGCTGGGGTTTTGAGAGCAAGTAACCAGTGAGATAACGATTGTGATAGCAGCAGATTTTTCTAGGACAGGCAATTAATCAACAATATTAATGAAAATGCCAGCTCCATTATTGCAGAAACTTAAGTAATTTATTGGGAATTGAACTTGGGCCATTAAAATGTTATTACAGGCATGTCAGTCAGAACACAGTGTGAGGCTGCTAAGAAATAGATATTCTGATGGAACCATTTGGCCTACAAGACATAGAAACTAATTGCAATTTTGTTTGGCTTTCTGTGAGAGTCTATTTTACCATTATGATGCACAGAATTATAGAATTTTAGAGCTAAAAGGGAGCTTAGAGATTACCTAGTTTAATTCCCTTTACAATGAAGGAATGAGGCTCAGAAAATGCTGTGCTCTTACTCTAAGCTGTTACATCAGAAGGGCCTGTAGTAAGACCCAGAAGAGAACTCCAAGCTCAGAGGAGGAACTCAGGCTCCAAGAAATTAAGTCACTTTCCTAGAGACACACCAGCAGAGGCAAGATTCAAATTCAGGTCTTCTGATACTCAATCTAGTGTTCTTTTCTGTGCTCAGTCCCTCGGGGGGACTGCTGATAGAATGGAAAAAATACAAGCCCTAGAGTCAGAGAAATGGAGTTCACAACCAGATGCTAAAGCTTACTAGCTGAGAGAGCTAAAGAAATCAACTTCCCTGGGTCACATTGTCCCCATCCACAGGAAAAAGAGTTTGGATTAGATGGTTGCTAAGGTCTCTTACAATTCTAGATCTAGGATACATAGATCCACACATATATGTGTATATGTGTACATATATATATATATAAGTACACATCTATATATAAATTTGAAATCAGTCATAATTTTGTCTTAATTTTTATTGAAAAATCAAAACCACATACAGTTTAATTTGACTCAGTTTACCAAATTGATGGAAAATTTATCTGTTTAGATCATGAAGGAATAATTTAGACAGATCTAGACATTGTGAAGTTACTAACATAGTACCAAAGAGAAATAAGTATTAAAAATAATTATTATATAACATCTAGTATTTCTATAGCATTTTGAGGCTTGCAAAGTGCTTTACAAATATTACCTGCACTGCAAATTTTTATCCTGAAAACAATTCTGAGAGGTAGGTGCTATTACTTTTTGCAGATAAAGAAACTGAGGCAGATAAGATTAAGTGATTTACCCAGTATTACAACCTACGTCTGAGAATGGATCTGAACTCAGATCCTCCTGGTTATAAGTCCAGGGCTCTATATACTATACATTCTTATAAGTGCTAGCCTTGTAAATATAAGCTTTTAAAATGATAAGTATCACATCTGCCATTAAAAAATACAACAATAACCATAATAATTCACATTTATGAGGTACATTAAGAGTTATAAACTGTTCTCTTTACAACATTCTTGTAAGGTAAGTCAAGAAATGACAATATTCATCATAAAATTACTCTCATTTGTAATAATAATAGCTAATTTTATACTTTGCAAGTACCATTTCATTTGATCCTCATAATAATCTTGTGATGTAAGTGTTGCCATTATCTATTAGTGCTATTGGGGCAAACCTAAACTGCTTGCCCAAGGAAACACAGCCCATACCTGAAATAGTTTGGGAAACAGTTCTCTTTTGACTGGCTGCCCCAAGTCTCAGAACTACAACTGTGACCATCAATTGCTAAAATGAAGTTTACACATCTATACAAATACAATCCTGTAACTTCTGAGCACACATGAAATAGTGCTGAATATATTGATTCCACCCAGAATATACTTTTGAAGTATATTCTTTTTAAATAAGAGAATAAGAACTTAAATAAGTTCTTTTTAAATAAGAGAATCCTTTTTTAATGTCATTTTTTGCAAACATACACAATAAATATGTATTAAATGTTTATTATATAAGACTTTATGCTAATTTCTGGGAGCACAAAGATAAAACTAAATCAGGTCTTGTCTTCAAGGAGCACGTAGAGTGAGAAGTAAATTCAGAAAATAATTTCAGAATGGAGAGAGAGCCCCAAAAACTTGGAGACATCAAGAAAGTAGCAAGTGGTATCTGAGCAGAGAGTAGCTGGGTGGTGCTTGGGATAGGGTCAGAATCAGGATAAAGTGAAATTCAAATCCATTCTTAGATATTGATAAATGTTGGAAGGGATATGGGAAAACCAGAACACTAATGCATTGTTGGTGGAGTTGTGAAATGATCCAACCATTATGGAGCGCAATCTGGGACTATGCCCAAAGGGATATCTATCTATCTATCTATCTATCTATCTATCTATCTATCTATCTATCTATCTATCTATCTATCTATCTATCTATCTTTCTGTCTATCTGTCTTTCTGTCTATCTATCTATCTATCTGTATATCTGCTTATCCTTTGACCAACCAGTACTATTACTGTATCTATATCTCATGGAAATCATAAAGGAGGGAAAAGCACCCACATATGCAAAAATCTGTGTAGCAGCTCTTTTTGTGGTAACAAAGAATTGGAAAAGGGATACCCACCAACTGGGGAATGGCTGAACAAACTTTGGTACATGAAGGTAATGGAATATTATTGTTCTATAAAAAAAGATGAACAAACTGATTATAGAAAAGCCTGAAAAGATTTACATGAACTGATGCTGAGTGAAAGAAGAAGAATCAGGAATACATTGTATACCATAACAGCAAGAATATGCAATGACCAACTGTGAAAGGCTTGGTTCTTCTGAGCAGTTCAGTGATCCTAAGCAATCCCAATGGACTTTGGATAGAAAATGTCATATGCATACAAAAAAAAAAAGATTTTAGCAGACTGAATGTAAATCAAAAACAAAAAACCAAACAAATCCATTCTTAGAGCTTGATGTGTAACTCTGGGCAAATCACTTAACCCTGTTTGCCTCAGTTTCCTTGTTTGGAAAATGATCTGGAAATGGAAATGGCAAACCACTGCAATATCTTTGCCAAGAGAACCCCAAAAGGGGTCATGAAGAGTTGGACTGCCTGAAAATTGACTGAGCAACAATGTCTAAGCTGAACTCTGATGGAAAAAAAAAAAACAACTAAGGATTATAGGAGATGTCAAGATCAGGGTGGGGGAGGAAAAACAATGCACAGAGGTAGGAAATGCTAATATGAAGAAGAAGCAAATATGAAATAAGACTGGATTGGGGCAAGCTTTCTGATCACATAGGGATTGAAGATTATTGGAGTTTTTATTTTGTTTTTATTTGTTGTTTGTGGAAGTGATAGGGTCATACCAGTGTTTTACAGAGTACCACTAGATAAGCTGATGAGGATAAATTGCAATCTGCATTAAAGTAGGAATACCCACATTGATAAGGAATTAATGGAGTGAATGGAATATAATATAACAGCTATTTGTAGCAAGGATGGGAGAGGGGAAAACTCTGAAAGACTATTGAAATATACTTATTCCTTCCACATCATGAAGGATAAGGGCAAGGTGCCCCTTTCCATATGGAAAATCTCTGTAAATTTTTTGACCCTTAATATCTAAGAAGATATCTGAATTTTTTCTTTTCCTTGTATGGAGTGTTTATAATACCTTATTATTATAGTACCAATATTATTATTGGGTTGATATTATACAGTACTATACATTTATTTTATGCATCGCTGGGTTTCTAAACTTTTTTTATGTTGCTTGCTGGACTTCACATGCTGTCTGTGCCTTGAAAAAAGAATCCTCCAAATTCCATTTAATTTCTTATGCTGACTCTTGATATAGTGAAACCCTTGGAGAAAGTTGTGATGTGGAAAGGATGATTCTAGTGCAAGCAGAAGAAGCGGGAAGGACAGGACTAACCAAGGGTAAAGGACATGAGTGTAGAGAAAGGGATGGATAAAACAAGGGTTTCACAGTTTGATTGATATGATTACAACATATAATAGTGTTATACTTTTAGTACTTACTAATTGTGAAAAGACCAAATGACAGAATGTATTTAGATGTGTTTTAAAATGGATTATCTTTTATTAATCATTATAGCATCCAAACTCATTGTCGAAGCCATTACTCAGGCTGCCCATTTTGTTGGCACTAAATAAAGCAGAAAATAAAAGTGCTTAAAGACATACATGTTTCTATGATCCCTCCAGGGGACTCAAGCTACACTTATCAACTGTATTTGTCCTAAGAGCAGGGTACTGTGGAGAGAAAAAACAGGAGAAGGAAATTCTAGCTAATTGATAATGTCCTTATTTATGCTCCACTTAATTGAGGTATTATCATACAGTTTCCCACATCACACCAAATATGTTGGATCAGTTGAAGTGGAGATAACCATTTTAAGGGTTTTTTTATTCTCTTGTTAAGAAGCTGAAGGAGGGGTAGGAAAGGAGGGAGATAGTGAAGAATAAGATGAATTAGTTGTCCATGTCAAAACAGATATTCTATGTTCATTTTCTTCTAGTGAGTGTTCAAAGTGGAATGCTGCCAACCTTACCCATGAATGTCAACCACTGTTTCTTTCCCAACTGTTATGTTTGGGGAGGATCAAGGCAATTCGGATGGATTACAAAGGACCTGTCAGCCAAATGTACTCCATGTGCTCTGCTACATAGAGCAATGTAAAAAGATCCCCCTAGGGACATGTCCCCAATCATTTCTGTTTCTAGGCACATGCATTAGGACTTGTCATTGTTATGGCATTTAGTGTGGGGTTCAGACATTTCAATACATCACCTGTCTTTATACTAAGATTCAGAAGGAAAGAGTGGTTTTTTCCTAAGCTAATTAAAGGTTACTTATTAAATTGAAAACTAGAACCTGGCAGTACATTTATACTTATTTCTAAGCCATATCTAGGAATTCTTTCACCTGTGGGAGAAACAGTTTGGAAAGGGGTGGGAGTTGGCTGCAGCACTGAATTGTCTGATTGTATTGGGAGAAAAAGTGAATCTTTCCCCAGAATTCCTAACCAGAGCCCCTCTGAGAGGAGGGAGGTCCTAGAATGGCTCTTATCATAATGATGGGGGCCTGGAGATGCCATCAAATGATGGAGAGAGGTTCAAGCTGGCAGAGGAGGTTTAGGGTCAATAGTCTTGGGCTACTTTTTAGATGTAACATCCCTATTGAAAATCAACTTTCTAGAACAAAAGTCCATTTATCATGCCCCCTTATGTTTCTGTCTGTTTCTTTATGTTAGCTCTGTGACCAAAAATCTTGACAAAGAGCAAATGCTCTTTGGAAACCAAGGAGCACTCCATTAACAGCTGCTAGGTGTTGCAGTGGATATAGTGCCAAGCCTTGAGTCAAAGTGACTCATCTTCATGAACTGAAATCCAGCCTCTGACTCTTTCTAGCTGTGTGACTCTGGACAAGTCACTTACTTAACCCTGTTTGCCTCAATTTCCTCATTTGTAAATTGAGCTGAAACCACTCTAGTATCTTTGCCAAGAAAATCCCCAAATGGGGTCAAGAAAAACTAGGTAGGACTGAACAGCAAGACTTTTCTTATTTGAAGCTACTGTTATTTTCCATTATTATACAGTCCTAATCTAGCTAAGTACAGGTTCCAATTTACTGTGAATCAAATCATGTTTGAGTTCTATCTTTTGTATTTATTAGTTGTGTGACTATAGTCATATCATTTCACTTTTATCAACCTCAGTTTCCTTATCTGTTAAATGGGTGAGGTGGGGGAGGGCATTACATTATTTGTAAAATGTTATAATGATCAAATGACAAGATGGAGGGAAAGTTCTTGGTGATTAAGCATTGTATAAAATTGTGCATTATATAAATGTAATCTGCTATTATGATGATGGCTACCACATATGCTAAATGCTTAATATAAGATGTCCCCCAAAGTTTTAACATGGTATGGTTTTGCTGTACACTGAGGACTTTGGGACACCCTGTATAACATGCTTGCCCTACAGGAGGAGCAATAATCTTTTTACTGTATCATTGTTATGTGAAGGAGTCTACTACATTAAATCTTTTATTCCAACAACGTTAATAAGAAAATGCCAAAGGTATTCAAAAGAAAGCTTCCATGACCTTTATCCGTGCTTTGTAGTATTTAAGACTATGCAAAGGGATTTGTTTGCTCTCTGTCACTCATTCCTAATGCATTGGATTGAGGTTTCTGCAATGTGTTATTCATGCTAGAGAATCCATTATCCTCATCTCCTTAGCCACAGGTCGCCCCCATTAGCACTGAGAAAGGGTGAGGGGAAAGAGCAAGTGGCTTTTATATTTTGGCAGCATAGTTAAGCTAATTGTATTTAATTTCTAACAGTTTTGCTTCTCAAGGCCACATGGAGTTGGGCCTGTTGATCACTTGTTATTTATGTTGGGAAGCCTCCTGGTGCTTTGAAAGCATGAAAGTCTCTGGGTGTTTGAAATTTTCTGCTGTTCCCTGGGGAGTTTAAAAATATAATGGAGTCACTTAAACTATTTCCAGCCCAGTTTGGATACTGTAGTAGAGCTGGTGGCTGGAGGTGAAAATAGGACAGGTTATTGGGCTCTGACCCAGGGTGGAAAATTTTCTGCAGAGCAGGCAATTAGAAAGGCTGAAATGTAGAGATTTATTGTGGCTGATTTCTTGCATTCATTGGGAACCTGATGGTGGGGAGGAACTGTTATGAAACATGGAAGGAACAAAGTAAGGAGCATCTTGGTTGAGTTTTCAGCTGAGTGATGAGGGAATGGGGGATGAGTTAAAAGTTGGTGGCCCCTGAGCTCAGACACCACTAAGGAGTAATGAGGGAACATATGTTCCTTTGTACTAATAATAGTGACCCAGGATATCTGACAGGGAGAGTAGCTGGCCCATAAATGCTTTATAGAAATACTACCCTCCCTTCCTGCAGGCTGATGCTCCCCTCTAGAAAACTGCTACTGGGAATCATATCCTACCTTGGGGAGGACGTGGGGTCAGTGTACTTCTGGGAATGGATCCCTCTTCCTAAGAACTACCTGGCTGCTCATCTGAGTCCTGAGATATACCAACTGGGGACTCCTGAGTGAGTTTTGACTATATCTTATGATGTCAATTTTCTTTTTTATCTTTTGTTTTATTAAAGCTTTTTATTTACAAAACATATGAATGCGTAATTTTTCAACATTTATCTTTACAAAATTTTCTGTTCTAAATTTTCCCTTCCTTCCCCCCTCTTCCCCTAGATGGCAGGTAATCCAATACATGTTAAATATGTTAAAATACATGTTAAATCCAATATATGTATACATATTTATACAGTTATCTTGCTGCACAAGAAAAATCAGATGAAGAAGGGAAAAAAACTGAGAAAGAAAACAAAATGCAAGCAAACAACAACAGAGAGAGTGAAAATGCTATACTGTGGTCCACACTCATTTCCCACAGTCCTCTCTCTGCGTAAAGATGGCTCTCTTCATCACAAGATTATTGGAACTGGTCTAAATCATAGGATGTCAATTTTCAACAAGACTGAAATAGTCCCAGGTCCTAGTCTCTCCTCCACTAACCACTCAAGGTCTATTTCCTCTTCTGTAAGAGATTAGATAAGAGATGATCTCTAAGCTTCCTTCTTGTTCTAACAGTTAAGTATATAAAAGTCAGCATCTGATTGACCCCAGATCAGTTCAATCTTAATTTCAGTAAGAATTCCTCTTTGACTCTGGAGAAATCTCTTTCCTTCCCTGGAAGTCTCATTTTTCTACTCTGAAAAATGAATTTTGAGCAGATGAAAGGGAATGTCCCTTCCTTTTTATGATATATTCAATTCATTTCAACAAAACCAAACTCCTACCATGTGCAAGGTATTTTTCTAGTGAGATAAAAAAATTAAATGAATCTTGCCCAAGTAGGTAGAATTTAGAACTGAAGGGGAACTGGCAGATTATCTACTCCAAACTATCTCCTTAATTTTATTGTTTTTTTTCACTTAGTAGCATTTTATTTTTTCCAATTACATGTAAAGACAGTTTTCAACATAAGATAGTTATTATCAACATTGTGTTCCAAATTTTTTCTCCCTTTCTAATTTTTCTCCCTTTATTCCTTCTCTCCCCCCTCTCTAAGACAGCAAGAAATCTGATATAGGTTATCCTTGTACTATCCTTAAGTTTATATATTTAAAAGAAAAACACCCAAAAGCTGGGATTTTAGGGAGGTTAATCGACTTGCTTGGAGCCTCACAGGTAATAAGTGGCTGAGCTGGGATTTGAACTCAGGCTGTCCAGCCCCAAATCCAACACTCTCTCTGCCTCCCAACAAAGTTTTGCTTTATTAGGGGTATATAATATGTATACTGTAAAGTAACTACAAATTATGTATAAAGTAATTTAAAGTCTGGAGAAATCATAAATAACTGGGACTGCTTCAAGGGTTTTAGTAGGCACCATGACATCAGTCTTAGATGATTTGGGTGAGTGGGCTGAGAGCCTGAATCCAATACCCTAGAATATTCCCTAGAGTGAGGGAAGACCCCAGATTCCTAGGGAGACTTACAGACCAGGGCTTTATCCCAGGCTCTCTATCTTCCCCCATAGGGCAATGTCTGCCACACCCCATCCACTACCACTCTGCTGTGATGGGAATTTTTCATTTACTTTTTATTACATGATATTAAGTCATTTTCCATGCATATTTCATGGACATTTTCCTGTTACTATTAACCTCACTTGGCTAAAGGCTGACGCATGGAATGATAGAATTAAGGGAAAAATTTGACATCCTTCAAGTAAAAAGCCAAAGGGAAGTCTGAGCTTCCCAAAATGATTTAGTTATTTGTGAAAGAATTCTCCTGACCATGATTCTGTAGGCAGATCATCTTACCCAGCTCTTCTCAACCAATCCATTGTGAATTAACTATCTAAATGTAGTTTAATCTGTAACTTGACTTAATTTACCCATAGAGTCTGTTTAACTAGGTTTGTTTCCTTAAGTGATGTATGAGATTATGATTCTGTTTAACTTTGTTCAACTTTTATGACACTGGAAGAAACATGAGATTATGAATGTCTTTTTTTTTTGACTTTGATAGTTTAAAAGAATGGGGGTGAAAATGATTATTTTCTTGGCAAAGATACTGGAGTTGTTTGCCATTTCCTTCTCCAGCTTTTTTACAGATGAGGAAACTGAGCAAATAAGGTTAAGTGACTTTCCCAGGACCACAGAGCTAGGAAGTATCTGAAGCCAGATTTGAACTCAGGAAAATTAATTTCCCTTAATCCAGGCCCCACACTCTATCTACTGCATCACCTAGCTACTCCATAAGAAAAGATTTCAATATGTAAAAGAATTCATTTCTTTGTAGCCCTGATATAATTTTGTCTAAAAAAGCCTTCTTAGAATCCTAATCTTGGTTAAGAGCTATTTCACTACCTCTTGAACCTGTGCTTAAACAGAATAAAATCTAGGCTTTTACCCTCATAATTGCTGCATTATTTTAGATTTATTTTGGCAGCAATAATTTATTACACAAATTCAAAGAGGAGATGGTTCTCCTGCAATACTGCCACACAGCTTTCTTACAGTTTGGCCCAGGACACAGATTATGGTTAATGCCCCAGCTGCAAAGGCTCTTAGTCCATGAAGGCTATTCATTCATCCATTCATTCCATTAAGTGCATACTGTGTATAGATCATGCTACTAGGTACTATGGTAGGTATTATGATACTTAAGAAATTCAGATAAGCTACAGTGCTTGGCAACCATGCCTCCATCAATCTAATTCCCTTCTCCTTGGATGGACATGCTGTATTGATAGACACGAAGAATTCTGAACTGAGTTTATTTTGTTGCTTATTTCATCAGGTCAAAGATATTACTAATGTCAGTAGGTCATCATAGAGAATAATTTGGCCATGCGATCAGGAAATTGAATGAAGGAGAAAGGGAAATAAGATAATGACAAATAAGATTGGAATGATAGGATAGGGCTGGTTTATGTGGGGTTTTAAAAGCTAAGTGGAGGAGTTTATATTTTATCCTGGAGGGACAGAGATGTAATAACACATTGCATTTACACATATATGTCAGACTATTGAGAAATAGTTTGATTTGGCTGAAATGTAACCTATGTGGTGGGAAGAATAAGATAAGATTACAGGTTAATTCCAGACTTTAGAGGGCATTAAATGTCAACTTACGTTGTCTAAGCTTTATTCAGTAGGCAATAGGGATCTATTAAAGGATTTTGAGCATAAGGGTGGCATATCTTTCTCTAGGTAAAAAACAATGAGTGCTAGGACAAAGATGATTGCATTGGGAATATAAAAAGGGAGGGGTTCTGTAGACTTAAATTTGACATTTGATGTGAGAACTGAGGATGAGAACATACAGCTTGAGCCAGGGAAGATTTAGTGAATGGTGGTTTAACTGAAAGAAAAAGTGAGAAGATAGGTTTTGAATATATTGAGTTTAAGGTGCTAGTGGAATATTTAAGTAGAGATAATTTACAGGCAGTTAGAGAGCTAAATCTACTTAGCTTGGATTGAAGCAAAGTTTGGGATGCTAAACCTGTGTTGATGCCATAGTAGAAGCCAAGTCTGCTACAACAAAGGAGAGAATGTAGAGAGAGAAGAGGGATGAAGTTAGAACCTTGCTGAATACTTATCACAAGAGGCTGGGAAGTAAATAAGGAGCCAGTCAAACCTAGGCCAGGTCCTGAAGGGCATCCCATGAGCAAGAAGGACCATTTATTCATTGAATCAACAAATATTTACTATACACATTCTATGCAAAACACTAGAGCTATAAAGAAAACAAACAATAAAATAACAGCTCCTATCCTCCAGGGCATTGAATTGAGGAAACATCTATACAGGCAACTTAAGTTCAAGAAAATTTGAGGAGAGTTTGTGTGTGGAACACCAACAACTAGAGGGATCAGGAAAGAAACACATGAATCTAAGAGGAAGGACTGATGAGGAAATAGTCTGAGCAGGTGCTAAGTCTAAGGTAGCAGAAGAAATATTGAGTTGGTTAGAACAGAGTCTAGGTAGCAGAGTAATATGATTTAAGCCAGTAAATTCTTTAAATAATAGTGAATTCTGCCAAATAATACAGGCTACTGGCCATTTATTGTCCTTATGACTCATTCAGAGTCTACTAAGATGAAAACCAGTTGGTTGCTCTATATTCAAATATTCTTCCGATCTCTAAAATCCTATGGTATTTATTGTCTCCTTTGGCATTTAGCACAGATAGCCTTCTTTCAAAACATTTTTATTGATATCTGTTTTTATACATCACTAAACATTTTCCCACAATCTCTTTCGCTTCTCTTGACTAGAGATCTATACCATAAAATAATTAGCATTTTAAATAAGAAAGGGGGAAAATGAGCAAAACTGAACAATACATCAAAAAATAATAAAGAAATATGCTGGATGTTCCACATCCAGGCACTTCCCATCTCTACAAAAGAATGTGTAGACGTATCTTCTTATATGTGTTCTTTGAAGTCATGCTTATTCCTTATGCTTTTGCAAACTTTACTTTTCATCATTTTAATTATATTGTTGTAGTCATTGTGAATATTGTTCTCTTCATGCTACCTTACAGCACAAGATTCTATTACATTCTTGTTTATTAGCCACTCTTTCATCAATGGACATCTATTAGTTTCAAATTCTTTGCTATTGTAAAAAGTGCTGATGTGTATATATGTATATGTATGTATGTACACTTGTTTTCCCCCAAATCATTCTTATCAATGACTTCTTTGGGGCAAAAAACTAAAGGCATAATCTTTGTTATTTACTTAGTTACTTTATTTGCATAATTCCATGTGGCTTCTAAAATGGTTGTACTGCTTCACCATTCAAACAATGTGCTAATGTGTTTATCTTTCCACAAACCCTTCCACACTGACTATTCTCATCTTCCATTGTTTATCAATTTTAATCTTTTGTAGTTAGTGTTATCTCCACATTGAGACTCAAAGTTACTTGACAGCAGGAATTATGTTCATATCTGTTTTATTTCCCACTTGTTAAATAATCTAGTAGAATGGAGAACATGCAGAAAATATTCAGTAAATAAATTTAATCCTGTTGTAAATCCAGCAATATGTTAGAGAATTATTTACTAAATGGATGTATGATGGATAAAAAGAAAGGAAAGAAGGGAAAAAGGAAAGGAAAGAATGAAGGAAAGAGAGAAGGAAAGAAGAGAGGTAGAAAGGAATGAATAGATGGAGGAAGGAAGGAAAGAAAGAGAGAACAAAGGAAGAAAAGCAGAAGGAAGTAAGGATGAGAAAATAATGTGGTCTGCTAGTAATAAATGTTCCATCTGAGAATTTGCATGGGAATTCTTATGGAAATAAGGAAAGTCCCCCAGCTGAGAAGAGCAGTTCCTCTTCTATTCCTCTGGGTCTGGGTAGGTACATGGCTTTCTAGGGAAGACATGCAAATTAATTTATCTCTCTGGACCATAACCTACTTATCTGTAAGTTGAGGGGACTGATATCAGCAGTTCTCAAATTTTCTGGTCTCAGGACACCTTTATATTTTTAAAAATTATTGAAAATCCCAAAGATCTTTTATGTGGGTTATATCTATAAATATTTTCTGTATTAGAAATTAAAATAGTATTATCATGAAAATAGTTTTAATTAGTACCCTCTGCAAGGAGATCCCTAGATCATACTTTAAGAACTGATAGACTAGATAATCTTTAGGATCCTTTCCATCTTTTAACCTTTATTCTGTGATTTTAAGGGTTATTTCCAATAGGTAATATCTGGGCTGCATGAAAGATAGTGAGTCTTCCATTAATGGAAGTCTGCAAACAAAAGCTAATGTTACATTTTTTTTAAAAGCATTAGTTACTCCATTTTACCTTAGTCACCATTTTGTGAAACTAATTTTCAGCAGCTTGTAAATTATTTGATTTTAGAAAAGTTGACTTTCCCTCCCCCAAATCACCTGACTTTTATGACAAAGAATCAGACCAGGTTGAATAACAACACATGCCAAATACTGTGTAATGGGGATACAGCTATAAAAAAAATGAATTAATTTCTGCCTGCAAATGAAATAGCATTCTAATGGAAGAGGACAAGTACATATAAAAATAGAGAGTGAATAAATTAATAAATAGAACTATATATTAAGTAGTTTAATATGAGATAGTTTAAGCAGGGGGAAAACTGAATAAAGGTATGTATTACCTTTTATCAGCTCCCTCTCTCTCTGGATAAGTGCCCTGACTGTGGTCTCCCTCAGAAATAGATTATTTCTATAATGAATCTTACTTCTGGTCCTCCACACAGACAGATGGGTTGTTACAACTGGCTCAAGGAAAGGGCACAAGAATTTTTCAAATAGGGAGTTGACTGTTCATTCTGTGTAGCATCATGAAAATATGAGCAATTGATTTTTCCTTGTAAGAGGAAGCAAAGCACTGTGGAAGTCACATTTTCCTCTCAGGATCTACTCAAGCAATAATCTGTAATACAGATGATATTAAACCAAAATGTGTTGCCCCAACAGAAAGTTAGGATTGGGAAATTGGGAAATAATAAATCAAAAGGGAAAGTTAATCAAATATACTTCAAAGCTCTGAATTAGTATTTCTTCTTAAAATGGGAAGTTTGCTATTTCCTCTAGATAATATGGATAAAGATGTGTGTGTGTGTGTGTATGTGTGTGTGTTTGTGTGTGTGTGTTTATACTTTTTCCCCCAAATCATTCTTATCAATGACTTCTTTGGGGCAAAAGACTAATGGTATAATATTGGTTTATAATAAAAATTCCAATTTTGGCAGAGCTTTTGGCATGAAGATCCTCCCCAATGAAATTATCTCTGTGCAACATCATTGTATCTGCTGAAAGAGCTTCACAGGATTAAAATCTTTGTCCCAAAGTCCACTGGTAAGGACCCCTCCTTATTGGAATTGGATGAATTCTCTGTCCTGCATTAGGGAGTTCACGGTAAGTTCCTGCGTTCTTCAGGCACTTTGAGATACCTCAAGTTTCAGATTTTCTTTGATCTTTGGGGTTACTTAAGGGACTGATTTCCAGCTTCAATAGAGAAGATGGAAGAGGCTAATCGCACTTCAGGTTGCTGAAGGAAAACCTGGGAGAAGCTGGCAGTCTCTATCCTGTCCCTATTCCTAACTTGCTAATCTAAAGACTTTAGGATTGGACGAGATCTAGGACTCTCCATTAAGCTGAATTATCTCATTCCCATCAAGAGAGCTCCTTCACTCTATATTGTCTGAGACATATATTCTCCTGTATTTACCTTCTAGGGTTTCTGTTTTGCTATTATTTGAATAAATGGGTTTCTTTGCTATTTGCTATATGTCTTCATTATGGAACTGGCATCTGATAGGAAAGGGGTCAATCCTTGGATATAAGTGTGAAGTCCTGTTTCCCTCACTAATAATGACAGAAGTTATATTGAACCCAATCTTATTTCCTAGACAAAGAATATTTAAGTGAGCAGACAGACATAAACATAGCCAGGACTCCTTCTTTCCAGAGAGAGCAGGCGGGTGGCCTCTGGGCCCAGTCTCCTGCTTCTTCTGGTAGGAGTGAAAGTATCCCTTGAAGAAGGGAAAGGGGATAAGAGGCTAGGAATATATGCTCTGTTTCCCTCTGAACCACATAAAGACAGCCTCCATAACAAGTAGTTCTACCTACACTTGGGGTCTCCTCTACAAATTAGAGCTCTATAAGTATGATAGAATACAAAAGCCATAGATAGTATGATAAATACAAAATAATATAGAATACAAAATAAATAGAATACAAAAGTCCAGCTGCTTTGTTTAAGAGTCAAGGAAACTGTGACTGGTCAAGGCCACACATAATTCCAAGGCAGAATTTAAAACTAAGTCCTCTGGAATATCGAGCTAGCACCCTTTCAATGTGCCATAATTCAAGACAACTACAAAGGATTTATGAAGGAAGATGCTTTTTATATCCAGAGGAAAAAACTAGTAAATATAAACATGCTTAGAATGTTTATATATATGTATATATATGAAAATATGCACATACACATATATGTATAAGTATGTGTATATTACATATTTGTGTCTAATGGTAGCCATCACTAAGGCAGGGGTAGAGGAAAGAGGGAAGAAAAAAATTTACACGACAGCTTTATTATATATTTAAAAGGAATAGCAAATTGTGCATAATGGATTGCAGTTTCATCTTTTTTTCCTACTTTGTTAGGAAAATACTTGTTTTATTTCATAAATTAAAAAGTTAAATTAAATTCAAAAAAATAATTCAATCACCAATCAGCCTAATTTCTTATCTCACCCTCCTTAAATGCACTTAATTTCTCTCCTATATTTTCCATGGCTTCCAAAAACATCCAGATTTGATGAAGTTTCATGGTGTAAGTCTTGAGTTTTTATCTAGACAAATTGGCTCTTTTCAGAGGTTAAAAAGTAATTGACTTTATTGCTCATTTCTTTTTTTCAGAGAATGGGATTTGGATGATATTGATGACATTTGGAGAAGGGGATGGAAAAGGACTAGAATCAGAATGCTGGTCAGGTCATCTGGGATAGGGCTTGGGTTAATAACACCCCCTATTCTACCCTTCCCATGTGCTTCTTCTATCGCTATTCCACTCTCCTGACTCTCAAAGTGGGCTGGCTAAGAAAATCTTCAAAATATGCAGCCAAGAGGCTTAGCCAGACTGCTAAGTGGAAAATCATTTGAATCCAAATCATGGCTAGCATTGATATATCAGATAGCATGGTGGGCATCAGTAACTAAGAAGGCTGTGGATTCCACACACAGAGAGAAAATGGATTAGAGTTGGGAACATGCCGGGTCCTGAGAAGAGCTAAATTGGAATTTAAGCTCATTAGAGTTGAATGAGCATCCTGAGTGAAGGGCAGTTTTTTCCTTTGCTATTGAGGGGTACAGTGATTCACTGGCTCATGGAAGCAGATCTGCTTACAAAATGGAAAAGCCTTTGGCCAAATGCAAATTACCTTCACTCTGCAGAAAGATGTTTTCCCAGAACTTACTTGGAAATGACTTTATTGTGCAGTTACTTGCACGCACCAATTGTTCTCCTATAGTATTTAATTTTTCTCCAGTGTAATGCTCAGTTGGCTCTTCTCCCTGGAATAGGGTGATTCAACCACTCACTCTGAGAGCTGTTGGTGCCAGGGCTCTTCCACAGAGGGAATGATTTTGGGGATATGGCCTGCTGCTCCCACTAAGCATGAGTCTCTTTGGAGAAGTTTTCTGCAGCTTAGGTACTTTACCATGCAGATGTTGGAATGACTCCTCAGTTTATCAGTTGCTCATTTGGAAGGTCAGGAGGAAAATTCCACTATCTTTAAATCAACCATTTGATTGGCATCCATATCTTTGCAAAGGATGCTATGTCATGGGGACTTAACTAAGACTTCATCTGCCAGGCTCATTTCCCCATAAGACCATCATCCTCAAAAGTATTTCATTCCATTCAATTGATTGACTTGTTGGTTTGTACCAGCATTTATTTTTGTGTGCCAGATACTGTGCTAGACAATTCAGGATAAAAGGATGAAAAAAGTAAGTTCTGTTCTCAAAAAGCTTACATTCTACTGAGAGGGAGTCTATAGAGAAGTAAATATAAAACACATATGCACATATATTTTTATACATAATATACATATTATATATAATATGAAATAAACATACCATAATTTCCAGAGGCACTTGAAGTTGAAGAATCTGGAAAAGCATTTTTAGGAAGCAACACAAGCTGAATTTTGAAGAGAGTTAGCAGTTTCAAGAAGTGGAAGTGAGGAAGGAATACACCCCAGAGACGAGACATAATGTATTTAAATTTGTGGAGGTAGGAGATGGAATATAGTATATGGAAACAGCAAGTTTTTTGAATAGAAGATAAAGTGATCTAGAGTGAATGATCAATAATTTTTCTGAAAAGAGGTAAGAGAAAGATTTTGAAGTATTTTGAATGACTAATAAAGGACTAATAATATTTTATTTGAGGGCAAATGTGAGCACATGGTCTGACCAAGTTGGTTGTTTCTTTGACATCTGCTGATACTATATCCTTCTAATTCCCAAATGAGGCTACAGGAAGGCTACACTCAGAAGTGAGTGGTTTTGGGCAAGTCACTTTTCACTGGGTTTTAATTTCTTCAACTGTAAAATAAAGAAGTTGAATTAGAAGATCCTTAAGATCCCTAACTGAGTTTATGAAGTTCACATGAGTTAAAGAAGTATCATTGCAGATATTCTAGGTGACCTAACAACAATAATAGAAAGTTCCATTTTATTTTGGGGATATAAATATATGTGTACATATATACATATATATATATATATTTAAGTTTTATTGCTTGCATTATAAACATTGATAGTAAACCCAAAATCTGTGAGGTCTCATCTAATGAAGTAAAACAAATGATCAAAATAAATAAATGACCCCTTCTGAAAATGTATGCAACATTCCACTTTTGCTATACCTCCATTATCGCTATTTTTATATTTTTAATGAAGAAAATTATATTTTCTTGACATTTTATCCCTCATTGCAATTAAAAAATAAAAAAGTTCCTTATAACAAAAATGCATTGTCAAGCAAAAAATTTCATTAGCTGTATATAAAAATAAATAGATCTCATGATGCATCCTAAGTCCATCACCTCTCTGTAAGAAAGTGAGGAGTATGAATCATCATTTGTCCTTTGAAATCTTGGATGGTCATTGTATTGATGACAGTTCTTAATAGTTGTCAAATTATATGTTTTTTTTCAGTGTTGTAAAGGAATAATAATTTAGCCTCTTGGTTCTATTCATTTCATTGTTAATTAGATTATAAAAGTCTTCAAACTTGTTAATTTTTATAATACTGATGCTTAATATACAGTATAAATTATTCTGGCTTCACTTAGCATGCTACAATCAATTCACATTTGTGTCCATGATTCTTTGAAAACATCTGTTTTCTCATTTCTTATAGCACAATAGTATTCCATCACAATTATACTCCATAATTCATTCAGCCATTCTTCAAATCATGGGGAACCCCTTAAGTTTCCAATTGTTTTCTTTTTTTGCTGAGGCAATTGGGGTTAAGTGACTTGCCCAGGGTCACACAGCTAGGGAATGTTAAGTGTCTGAGACAAGATTTGAACTCAGGTCCTCCTGACTTCAGGGTTGGTGCTCTATCCACTGCACCCCCTACCTGCCCCTTCCAATTTTTTTCTACCACAAAAAGAGTTGTCATAAATAGTTTTGAATGTATAATTTTTAATTAGTTTTATTTTTCCAAATGCATTCATAGATAGCTTTCAGCATTCACCTTAGAAAAATCTTGTGTTTCAAATATTTCTTTCTCTCCTCCCTCCTCCCTTCCTAAAGGCAAATAATCTGATATAGGTTAGCATATGCAGTTCTAAACATAGGAGAAAGGGTGGGGTGTACAGAAGGATGTTCCAGATTATGAAACTCAAAGGAATAGTTGGTGGTTCCAGAGTCCCAGGTGCTAAGAAAAGTTCTAGGATGAGACAATGACAGAGGCATGGTCATGAAATAAAGAAAGTGAGAAGGAGAGGATAAAGTTCATTCTGGGCCCCTTTACAAAAGGGAGGCCCTAGAGAGAACTCACTAATGGGACAAAGGCAACAAAGAAGACCAGCAGTGCCAGATCTCAAGTTATACTATAAAGCCTTGATTCTCAAAACAATTTGTTGCTGGTTAAAAAAAAATTATGAAAACAAAGACAGAAAAAATGATCGACAGAAGCTATATAATATATAGAAGGAAATGTGACTAATATTCTCTTATTCAATAGATAGAAAAACCCTTTGGATGATACAAGGATACATCCATGTGGATACATGACCCAGATAGGAAAGTCACATCATAAACAAATTAGAGAAATATGGAAAAAATTACCCATCAAATCTATGGATAGGAGCAAAATTCATAACTAAATAAGGGATAGAGAAGATTACAGAAAATAAAGTGGATAATTTTGATTACACAAAATTAAGTTTTTATACAAACAAATCCAATAAAGCTAAAATTAAAAAGGAATTAATTGATTGGGGAAAATCTTTTTAGCAATTTTTTTTGATAAAGGTCTTATTTACAGGATAGATAAGAATCCAGGGTCTGTATCCAAGATACACTAGAGATCTTCACAAGAATGAATCCAAACAGATGACAATTACCCACTTTTGGTGATTCACATGGACACAAATGAGTCTTCCAGAAGGAACCTAAAAACTGTTACCAATGATTATGAAGTCTTGAACAAGAAACTGAAGACCATAAGGGCATAGGTTTTGGACAAAAGAGAAAAATTAATTTGGGAAGTGAACAGATGACTAAGAAGATGGCATCTGAAAAGGGGACTTAGATTTCTAGATCATAGCTTACAATAAAATGTTGACAGATTCCTGGCTTGCAATGGAGCATACCTCACAAAGGCTGGTAAGAATGTATTTGTCAAGTGCCTTGCAAATCTAATCAAAAGAACTTTTTAATTAAAAAAGAATAAGGGAGGGAAGAGAGTTTTTAGGTCTTCAGAGATTAACCATGAATAATGGAAAATAGTACCTGAACCACCCAGAATTTCATAGGAGATCCTAGTACAACCTATAACTTCAAATGTCCATACAAATGTCTAAAATCTACAAGAATTAGAAGCTCTAATGCAAGAATACAAATTCAAACTAATACTGAAAATTGGTGGGATGAAATTTAAGATTGGCGTATGGCTCTGGATGAGCACACTTTACTGGGGAAAAAACAGAATAAGTAAAATGGAATAGGAATCTAACATTTTATATTAAGAAATGAGAAATCATGTGAGAAAATCTGGGCACTGGGGAAAGGTAGTGGTTGTGGTAAGGAGAGAGAAATGATGGACAATCCTTGTGTGAAGGTCAAAAGAGGAAGACACAAAAGTGACTTTTGGTCATTGGAATATAGAAGAAATCGATGAAAAACTTACTAAATAGATCACAAGCTTAGAAAAAAAGAGATGATATAGCAATGATATGTAACTTCAATTACCTATATATCTTCTGGAGTTCTCTCTGCCAAAACCAGAAAAACCAAAAAACTTCTTGACTTGTTTTAGTGCCAGTGTCTTCCTTCAAAAGTTGGAGGAACTAACAAGGCAAACTTTTATTCTGGATCTGATTCTTACTAGCAGGGAAGAATTGCTTGGTCAGTAAAAATGCTGGACAACAGAGAGAAGTGACCACTCCATCCTAAAATCTGTGATAGAGGAGAGGAAATCTGAGTATTATCTGACACATGTCCTAGCCAATGAGTCAAAGGTAGAGTGATTCTAATTTAAAGCATTTCAATAACTGGCTGTTTACTTGGTTAAGCCAGCTATTGTTAGTGCCTCTGCCAGGATTCCAATTGAATTTCATTTTCTTCTTTTAATTATAATGATTAAAAAATAAGACCTGTTGAATTAAAAAAAAGTAATAGCTGGAAGAGTCAAATTGAAACAATATTAGAAAGGATGCCCTTAAGGAGAGGGTGACATTTTCAGAAAATGATAGTATCTCATTTTCAAGAAGAATAAAATGCCAGATTAAAGTTTCACTATGAGTATTCTAGTCATGTTTTCAGCTTGTGCAGCATCTTTTCTTCTCAATCATACTGTTTCATTTCTCTATGAATAAGCCTGTATCTGGGGATGGCTGGCAGCTGACTGCTGTTCTAATCCACTGGTCCCATAATTAGCTCCAAATGTTATTTTCATAAAGCCATATTCTTCTTGATGTCTCCTCAATTCCCCTGCTACTTCTTACATGTGGCCCATTAGCTAAGGGCCAGAAGCCATCCTACTTAGAGGGCAAAGACCCTCTAGCTTACATTTTGAGGAAGTACTTAAGTTAACCCCTTAGTATAAAGTATGAATGCTGAGAGATTACCTTTCCCTGTGACTATCTAAATTCTACCTGTTGAAGAGCTGGAGGAAAGCATTTTTCAGAAACCCTGCATGTTGTTGTTCCTCTTTACCCAGATACTAATGGGTAGATAGAGAGTTGCTAAAAAACTGTCTAGAAATATCTTCTGTAACTCCCCCAAACTGTATTGATCTCTATTATTTGGACGTTTTGTATATAGCTTGGACAAGTATTCATAGTAAATTCTAAGGTCCCTGTCAGCTCTAACCTTGTGTATTTTAAATGAGGAGGTCAGTGAGCTGGTGAGCTGGGTGTAGCTTCAGGAATTCAGGTCAAAGATCTCCAGTTCTCTGCCTTTCCCTCATCCCTTCCCTAGTTGTAGGGTAATTCTCAAGAGACATGTTGAACTTTCTACAGACATGATGGGGGTTGAAAATAGCTTATTCCCCGAAAACCAACTAGCAAATAAGTCTAGAGTGTTACCACTGAGAGGGGAGAAACTTATCCAAAAGGCAAATGTGATCTGAAGAACCTTTTGTTGTAGAACTGACTCAAAAAAGGGATAAAAAGTTTGAAGGAAAAAAGAGATAAATACTGCCCATGGGGGAAAAGTAGCTTAGAAGTAGTAGTTCTTCAGAAGAGTAGGGGATCTGGAAGCTCCTCCATGTATAGTCAATGGAAGACAACATCTCAGGGAAGAAGCATCCTAGCAGCAGCAATAACTATAAACAGCAGATGACAACAACTCAGCAGAAAAGGTACATATTACGGCAGATAAGCAGGACTTGGTAGCTATTTAAGAGAGAAGCCTGGCAGTAGCAGTTCAATAATAGATAGCAGCTCAGTGGAGACAGCATCCCAGCACCAGATAATGTTAGCAGTTCTGTGGGGAAGCAGCAAGCAGAAGCTTTGAAGGTGGAAAGCTACTGAAGCTGAGACAATCATTGCAGCATCAATTGTCCAGGGATGAGTGTTCCCTCTTCCAATGGTGACACTGGAATCCATGGGAGACTATGTTCCTGAATATTGATTGGAAGAGTTTTTTCCTTGTTATTTACCAAGCTACTCTGTTTAGGTGAATGCTTTTTGCCTTGTTAGTATATAGTCTGATTTAGTCTGATAAAAGGAAACATTTGATGGAGCATTAGATTTGAAAGATGCTAATCCAAGGAAAACTTTGAATACTTTGTATGGAGATAGGAGATGGAAGATTATGCATGACAGAAAGTAAACCAATTTGACTGAATTGTAAAGTACATGAATGGGAATAATGTTTATTGTTTGGAAAGGTCTGACTTGGGTAACTTTTTGACCAAAGTCTTTTGGAACTTTATCTCTAAAATCCCTGAGGCTCAAGGAAGATTTTCTCAAGGTCACACAGTTATAAATATCCGATTCATTCCTATTAGATTCATCCTTGATATCTTACAAACCCCTTGCAGAAATATCAGGCCAATAAAACAGGGGCAAGCTTGAGAAGTCAGACTTACATTCTCAAAAGGCACCTGGAGGAAAGGGCATAGACCAACAGTGATTGATCCTCTCAGCAATCTGTCTGCACTGAATCACCTACCCCCGAGGTTCCAGGACCCTGTTTTATCTCCTTCATCGCATCCATGACATCCCTCTTTCCCTCCTACCTAAAGCTCCTTCTCTGCTCCAATTATCGCTTTATTCTAATAAGCTTCAGAGCCAATGTCAATGCTTTCTTCTTCCAGTCTGCTTCACAGGCAGTGGGGGAGTAGAGAATCAGGTAGCTTACCCTCAACCCCCACATGAAGGACACCCAGCCGGGTTCAGACATAAGACAGATGAATGTACTCTGCTTTAGTGAAGATTGTGTTGCAAAAATACAGCATCTGATTATGGGTGATTGAAGAGTCAGAGATGGAGAAATTGTTCACTGTGATTTGTACTGATTTCAGACAATGCTAAACAAGACATAGGGAGGTGGTAATGGCCAGAGCCCGATCTGGAATGGCTATTCCACAAATAAACACTTCCTTCGGGCTAGTGGGGCATTTGGATTGTTCTTCATCTATCTATGGGTTTTTCAAATAGTATTTGAAAACAGATTCAGGGCATTTATCTTGCAAGCATTCTATTTGATTCTAAAGCTTTTCTCATTATTTTCTGCTGGATGGGAAGTTAGCTGAAAATTAAATTGAAGACAACTTGTGAAAGAAAACAAGGCTGCTGCTGAATAATAAGGTTGGTGCTGGTCTGAGATAATCAGTGACACTTGCCCCCCTGTATGTTTGACAAGAGAAATTCTCTTTAGGAAATGTATCCTGCGAAGATTGAAGGCAGTAATTGGGGCCAGTGATTCATGTGCCCTTTATGCACTCATGAATACATTCGTCTTCCAGATTTATCCAGTTTCTAAAATACATGATTAGCTGGGGTGGTTGAGTGGGGGGAGGGGGAGATATTTTTACAAAGATAAAGAATATGTACTTAAATAGATCTTCTATTTGATGTGAAATGAGTCTCAGGGAAGAAGTATTTCAATTAGTTGGTTTTAAAATGCTTCCCTTAAAAAAGAAGCCCATTTTGTCTCCCAGCTCTCTCCTCCCAAGGAGAAGTAAATGATATATATGGTTGCCCATTTGACACTTCAGCCTCAGCTTCCTTGTGCCTGGTATATTTTCTGTTGGGAAGGTGCCCTTACAGAATCATGTAGGTTTTTTGCCTATTCTTTTGGTTCAGAGAGTGATAATCCATCAATGCATAAGAATTTATAATGTGCCAGGCACTGTGCTGGGTGCTGAGTTATAAAAGCAAAAATGCAAAAAGTCCTTTTCTATCCTTAACATGGGCGATCCTTGTTAGGTTATTTTCAATTCCTACTGGCTATATTTTGTTTGAACATAGTTGTTTGCATGCTATCTCCCTCATTAGACTGTAACCTCCTTGAGGGCAGGTACTAGGTTTTTTTTTTTCCTTTTCTTTACTCTGTATCCCCAGCACTTAGCCTAGTGCCTGACATATAGACAACCCTTAATTAAAGTCTATTGACTAATTTTCCTTTAAGAAGTTTATATTTCACTGAGGGCAAATAGCACACTCACAGATTTGTAAATAGTCTATATATTGCAGGGGTAATGACAACTTTGGAGGAATTAAGAAAGGGCTCATGAAAGAAATGGTGTTTGAGACAGACTCTAAAGGGAGCTGTCAATTCTGAGACCAGAGGCATGTTGGTAAATGTTTAATAACCAGCTGTATGGAAAAACAATACTGAACAAACAACAGATTCATGTCATACTCTTAAATTTAATCTGCATTATTAATATTTTCTATATCACTTTTTAAAATCTAGACAATCAACAAAACAATAAATCAAGCCCTGATCTGTAGTATTTTCTGATTTCTGAAGTAGAAATACATTGAAAAGTTAGTCATTTATTCTGGAATAGAGCTAAGAGGTAGAGGTAAGAAAGGAAAATATTCAAGGCATGATGGTGGAATGTAGAATGTTGTGTATAGGAAACAGCATGAAGGTTAGTCTGGCTAGAGAGGGGTCAGGGACGTGTAATCAGCCTGAAAAGTAGGGTAGAAACTAGATTGTAAAGAGCTTAAAATGACAGAGGAGCTTATATTTAACTTCAGGCATCATGTATTGTTGGTAGGTTATGGAGAGATAGTTCTGAAGCTCCTGAAACAAAGGAATGCCGTGGTCAGACCTGTGTTTGTTGGAATATAAATTTGACCATTATATAGACAAAGGGAGAGAGTTAATTAAGAGACGTTAATTGATTGAGTCTTATGTGCAATTTTTGTTGTTGACTGGTTGTTTTTAGTAGTGTTCAACTCTTTGTGATACCTTTTGGGGTTTTCTTAGCAAATATACCAGAGTGGTTTGCCATTTCCTTCTCCAGTTTGTTTTACAGATGAGGAAATGAAGGCAAATAGAGTTAAGTGGTCACACAGCTAATAAATGTCTGAGGTCAGATTTGAATTTAGGAAAATGAGTTTTCCTAATTCCAGACCCAGCACTCTATATACTGAGCCATTTAGTTGCCCCTTCTGTGCCACAATCTGGGCAATGGGCAATGGATGGTGAAGGCCTGAACTGGAATTATTGGGAAATAATAGTCTGTAGAGAGAAGGAAATGAACTTCAGAGATGTTGAGGAAGCTGATTAGCAACAGTCTTAGGAATTGGATGGATATGAGACAGAGCGAGACAAAGGGAGTGAACTTGGATGTTCTTTTAACAGTAGTTCTTTTAATAGAAATAGGAGAATTGAATGGGAAAGGTTGGTTTTGGGAGAAAGATACAGAATTCTGTTTTAGATATGTTGAGTTTGAGATATCTATGGAACATCCAGGTAAAGATATCCAGCAGACCAATAGAGATGTTGGGCTAGAGCTCAGGAGAGTGATAAACACTATGCAGATTTTGTGTCCTCTGTCTATAAACAATAGTTAAACCCATAGTATGCCAATGAGTTCAACAAGACAGAATTCATAAAGAAGGAAAAGGAGAGGGTCCATCTGAAGACCTTGGCATATATATATATATATATATATATATATATATATATATATATATATAGAGAGAGAGAGAGAGAGAGAGAGAGAGAGAGAGAGAGAGAGAGAGCTGAACATGAATGATGATTCTGCGAAAGAATCTGAGAAAGTTTTTGACAAGTCTTTTTTCTTGTCAAGTTAAACTCACTATTTGTGACCATGATACAGTCTCCTCCCCCTAGGAGCTTATTCCATTAATTATTTCCTCCCTTTCTCTTCATCTGATTTCTCTTTGTCTACTGAGTCTTTTTTCATTGTCAATAAATTTACTTCAATTTTCTTCTCCTTTAAAAGTTCTCACCTTACCCTGCTACCCCCTCAGGATAAATTTTCCTTTATTCTATTCTCCCTTTAACTACCAAATTAGAACAAATCATCCACACTCACAACCTCTTGGCACCATTCATTCTTTTCTCAGTCCCTTGAAATATGGATTCCAACCTCAATACAACTAAAACTTTTCTCTTTGAGTTGAGCAAAAGTGTCTTAACTAATTAGGATATTATTTTTCTCAGTCCTATTTCTCCTTGACTACTATTGACTATTCCTCTCTTTTTGCCTACTCTTTTCTTCTTTAGTCTCTGTTGGTTCTACTCATGCCTGTCTACCTGGTTACTGCTTTTTTGGGGGGTTTCCTTTGCTGGACTATCATTCCTTTCTACTTTGTTTTATGTTCCTTATATTTCCCAGGGTTCTGACCTGGGCCCATTTATCTTTCTTTATATACCTTATTTTGGAGACCTTATCAAATGCTATTGGTTTAAGTATGATCTCTACACAGATGCCTCCCAAATCCATATTCATATTTCACCCTTGAATTACTCGTATCCATCATCTTTCTGGATTTCCTCTTAATCTTTCAAATTCAAAATGTTCAAAAGTATATCTCATTATCTCTCTTCAACCACTAAACTGCTTTTCTTCCTCTTTTTTTTTTTGTTGAGGAAGTTGGGGTTAAGTGACTTGTCCAGGGTCACACAGTTAGGAAGTGTTAAGTGTCTGAGACTAGATTTGAACTCAGGTCCTCCTGACTTCAGGGCTGGTGCTCTATCCACTGCACCACCTAGCTGCCCCTTCTTCCTCTTCCTTATTTCTGCTTCAGATATCACTATTCTTCTAGTAATCTAGGTTCATAACCCTGGGTTCATCTTTGACTTTTCCCTCTACCTTAGCTTCCATATTGAATTAGTTGTCAAGTTTTGTTGATTCTACTTCTTTAATATATCAGGCACATCTATCCCATCCATTCATATATGCATTGTCTTAATTCAGGCCATTATCACCTTCCCTCTGTACTCCTGTAACAATTTCCTAAATAATTTTCCTGCTTCCAGCTTTTCTTGTCTTCACACTGTCCTTCACACATTTCAAAAAAAATGCATACCTCTCAAAAAACCCCCAAAAAACCAACAAAAAAAACATGTCACTAGTTCTCCATCGTTTCTGTGATGAAATGCAAACTGCTTAGCTTGTCCCTGAAGGTTCTCCAATCTCAGCTGTACATACCTTTCTAGTGTATTTTACTCTCCACCCCTACCCCTTTCATAAGTTCTAGATAACAGCCTATTACAACTACTATTAGTTCCCTAAACTTGCCAGCCTCTGCCACTGTATTTTTCTACAGGTAATTCCTCATGTATGGAGTGCACTTCCTCCTCATTTTTGCCTCTCAATGTACCTAACTTCCTTCTAGGCTCAGTTCAGGTGCTATATTCTCATGTGAACTTTTCTCACCAGTTATTAATATTTTCTCCTTCATAAACTCTACTACATTTATTTATATAGTTGACAAGGCTATTTTATGTTTCCTCAGTAGAATATAACTTCCTGAGGACAGGAGAGAATTCAATTTTGTATTTATATTTCCAGAACCTAGTCCAGCAGCCTTTATGTAAAATATACTTAATTGATGTTTATTAAATTTTTTTTACATGACTCTATTGGCCTTGTCCAGTTATGGAGAATTGTTTAGAGACATAAACATTTTTTGGTCATGTCTGACTCTTCATGACCCCATTTGAAGTTTTCTTGGCAAAGATACTGGAATGCTTTGCCATTTCCTTTTCCAGTTCATTTTACAGATGAGGAAACTGAGGCAAATAGGTTTAAGTGATTTGCCCAGGGTCATGCAGCTAGTAAGGCCATATTTGAAATGAAGAGGAGGAATCTTCTTGACTCCAGGATCAGTATTCTATCCACTACACCACTTAACAGTAACCTCATCTATAAAATGAAGGGGCTAGATTAGATAGCCACAAAAATCCTTTTCAACTACTAAGTATATGATCCTAATAAATACTTTTTAAGAGGTTTAGTATTGTATTGATTTCTACTTCTCCAAAGTCAGAAATAATCTGGCATTTTCTGACTGATAGCCTTCTTTCAAATGGATCAGCATTTCCTTGGATTGTAATATGCTTTTGTTGCTTTCCAAACTTAAACTAACCCTTCATAGATGTTTAAAGTATATTAAGTTATCTCTGATATGATTCATCTTCCTAGCTGCTAAATTAACTTTGCCTGTATATATCCAATATTTATGTTTGTGTGTCCATGTTATTCTCTGCTCCCTTTTCCACCTGTCCTTAAATATAAACTTCTTGAGGGGAGGGCCTATGTGACTTTTGTATTTTTTGATTCTTAAACTGTAGCATAGAGTAAGCATTTAATAATGATTGATTGATTGATAGATAGAAAACCTACCTCCTATGTGTAAAAGGAGGGACTTTTACATGTGGTTAGTAACAACTACACAAAGCCCATATCCCAATACTTGTTCTTTCTAAGCCAAGTGGGAACATTTTATTTGAATAGTGTATCATCCTAAGTCTATGTGATAGGGGTGTTATTCAAAAACCAAGGGTACCTTTCATGTAGGTGATGTATTAGCATACTACCCACCTCAGGAAACAAGCACTGAGTACCAGGAGATGCCTAGATTGCCTTCCCAGAAAGCATCCTGAGCTCCTGCGGGCATTGGCAAGGGTACTTTTCCCTTCACCTACAGTTTCTTGGGGCAGATCCAGCCCAGGCAATGTACTCACAGTTGTCAAAATGGCCCTTCCCCAGCAGGAAATGTGTAGTGGAAAGGAAGCTGACTGTTATTCCTTTTTTTCCTATCTCCTGGGGACACACTTAGTACTCTCAGAAATCAGTGCAAATGTCAACTTTCAGCATTCTTCACTCCTGATCTCGTCAGTCCCAATCACAGGGTATATTTTTGCAACAACTTTTTTTTTCCTTTCTGTTTTCCTAATGAATAAATTCAACTTGTTGAAACCAGACACCACTGTCTCAGATATAGCTCCGTGATTGATGTTCTGTTCTTTGGAATCTGATCAACTCTGAGGACTAAGTTGAGAGTTGGGACGTGATATGACTTTGTGACTGATTTCTTTCTGCTACCTCTATCCTCTCATTACTTCCCTCCTCTGGCCCATTTCCAGAAACTATGTTCTCAGCCACAGGCTAAGGAAACAATGGCATAATGAATAACAATAACAGTGAGTCCCTGAGGGTCTATGGAAGGAGCTGGTAAAACACCTGGGTCCTAATGATCCCTTTGACGACTTGTGGAGGTTTTGATAACTTTTTGGGAAAGTGATCAGGGAGACTCACTCACTGAATTTTTTTTCCCAAGAAAGAGTATTGGTATTGGCAATTTTTTTTTCATATATATCAATCATTTCTAACTCTTCATGACCCCACTTGGAGTTTTCATGGCAAAGATACTGGAGTAGTTTGTCATTTCCTTTTCCATCTCATTGTACAGATGAGGAAATTGAGGCAAAAACAGTTAAAAGACTTGCCCAGCATCACATAATTAGTAAGTGTTTGATACTGGGTTTGAACTCAAGTCTTTTGACTTCCAGGTGGGGAGCTTTATCCACTGCATCACCTAGTTACCCCAGCATTGGTAACATTGGTGTCCCAAACCAAACATGCTTCAAGTCCTATTTGGGGTTCAATGGAGCTTGTTTCAAATGCTGGTCCTGCTGCTTACTAGTTAATGACCTTAGTCTCTAGGACTCAACTGTAAAATAAAAAGGTGACAGTGAATGACCTCTCAATTACTTCCCAGCTCTAAATCTATGGCCCTTTGATCTTCTGCTTCAACATCCAACAATCACTTATGCAGTGGAATAGGACAAAGGTTATCATCACCTTTTAGTCTTCTCCAACCAACTCCGGTGCTTTTGTAGGCCTCTCAGTATCTTGTGAATGAAAAACTGACAGAAATTTTTCATTTTATGTCAAATTAGAGTTCATATTGAAACTGACTAGTTAGAAAGGCAAATGTACAATGCTTAAAGACTTTTAATTGGAGGTCTTTAATCTGAGTGTGATATTCTTTAACCATTCTAGGTTAGACTATATACTTGCCGAGATCTCTTCTAACTCTAAAATTCTATGATTTTATAATTCTTTAGCTAACCGAGGTCTGCATCATGAATAGTACCTGGGGCTATAGGCTAATGAGCTGTCAGACCCCTCCTGAAGAAGTTGCATTTCATCTGAAGACCTGAAGATGGCAGCAGTAAGCAGAAGCAAGTCAAAGGAGATGATCAGAAGAGAGCAGTAACTTCACCAGACATTTGAGACGCTTCTTCAGCACTGAAGGCTCAATTTGTCCTGGCCATATATGTTCTTTGGCTGCTCCATCACTAGTATTCCCTAGTCACTCATGTTCCCAGAATGTTTCTCCTTTCCTCCTCTGGCGATGTGATAACATGTAAGATTTTTAGTTTTGTGTATTATTGGGGGGAGGAGGCTTTTTTTTTGTCATTTATTTTGCTGTACTCTTGATTAAAATGTCTTTGGCTTTGAACTGTCTTTTGGTGTGTCTAATAAAATAAAACACATATGTTGGGGCTTATAAACTTTTTAGTGGATACTAGCTCACCAAATATCAATTTTCAATCTGAAATAACTTTTTTTTTGGGGGGGATGGGTCAGCATGTCAGGGGCAGCCCTGGATCTTCATTTGAAACTACAAAATTCAAGGACTCCTGGCAACTGTAGCAATAAAACCCCATGTACTGCTTATTTTCAGTAGACACAAAAGCAGGGCCATTGTTCTGGATATTCTATTCAGCTCTCAGAACACTATTTCTAGTTAAACACAACAAATTAAATTCCATTTAAATCAATAAATACTTATTAAGTGTCAACTATGTTAAAAGCACTCTACCACACAAATAGACCCACTAATTTTGCTACATGACTCTGAAGGAAAGAGACAGAGAATATATCCTTTTTCAGATGCTATACTTTTCTGGAAGATAAAACTTATTCCTGCCCTTTCCATTTTTTCTAAACCATGTCAGGAAGGAATGGTGGAAAGCAATGGTTGCAGGGGTCTTGGTATGAAAATATTCTTGGTTAAGAATGGGTTGTGGAAGGACTGAAAATAAGTTCTATTTATCTTAGTTGTCTAAATACTTCTTAAATTCTTTCTCAACATTCCCAAATTCACTAGAATGTGAACAATTATAGCAAAAAGCTATTCATAGGTAGAAGGAGGGTGATTGAATTATTTATCAAAGTGACATTTTAATTATAAAGAAAAATGAGTTTGTTGTCACCAAGACTGAGAAAAGTGTTTTAAGGCCTCAAAAACCCCCACTAAAGTAAATTAAAAATGTTAACTTCTTAATGATAACTCTATTAGAAATAAGGGAAGGTAGAAGCAATTTGAAATGATTGGAGTGGGGGTGTGTATGTAGCAGATTCTTATTGAAAAGCATTCCTTCAAGGAGAGAAATTCAATGAATCCACATTAGAAATTTTATTTAGGCTCTAGAAGTAGGGCATTATCTCTGAATTTCTTCTCTTTCTCCTGAGCACTTAAACCCTCCAGAAGGCCTACATTTAAGAGTTTCCTGTAATTTTCAAATTCTCACAATCTGTTTTTCCCCACAGTATCCTTAAAACCAAGGATGTCTGTGTCTCAACACTTGGCAGGAGGCTGTCTTTTGGGGTTCATGGGAGGACTAAGGAGCACAAACACTTTCCTGCATCATTTCTTCAAAACAGAAGTGACTCTCCCCCACAGATGAGTTCTAAATCTGGTGACAACCCAGCTAGTTAAATTGCCCCTGATTCATCTCTCTAGAGTCAACTTCACCATGTGTTTACCTAATGTTAAATTATTGAGCCCACATTCTAGTAGCTAAGCACAGATGATTTTAAAGATTTCTAGAGCTAGAAAGGACTTTAAAGAGTAACAGCAACAATAAATAATAACAAGAATATGGTAACACCCATGTGAATTCAATCAACAACCTGGCAACAATGAAAACATCCACAAAATGGCTAAGATTTTCAGATTTGTTCACAGGATGGTTTTATGATAGGGATTCAGGATCAAGTCACTATCATAAGAAATTATATAAAGGCCATCCTTAAGAATCCCAGAGTTATTGATTGGTGTAATAGTCTGCAGAACATTAAATATAAAAAAAATTATAAGATGGCAACTTGCCTCTGGACCATTTCTGTCTGAACTAGATTGAAAAAAGACAAGAATAATAAGCTAATAATATTAATATTAATAACTACTAGAAATAATAAAAGGGTTGTTTTTAAGGAATCTGGCCTAAGTGACCAATACAAATTATTCAAGGAAATGGTATACAATGAGCAATACATCACTGTAGAATATAAAAATTTTCACACCTGCCAAATACCTAGTAAGGCATGACCTGGTAGCAAGAATTGTTCATGCAAAACTCACTATCTTTCATGAATTGACTGATGATTAATGCCCATATCATAAACAGAAATCCCCAAACATCCTGGACAATTCTACCAATAAACTATACTGGACCCCCCAGACTATTGTTGTTTGCTATTGTTCAGACATTCATGATTCCATTTCTTTTTTTTTTAATTTTATTTTATTTGCATAACATATGTGTGGGTAATTCTTCAACAATAACCCTTACATAGCTTTCCGTTACAATTTTTTCCCCCCAACTCCCCACCCCTCCCCTAGATGGCAGGATATCCACTACATGTTAATTATGTTAAAATATTGGCAAATCGAATATATGTATACATATTTCCAAACTTATCATTGTTGTGCAAGAAAAATCTTATCTACACAAATGATATATCAGATAAAGGAAACACAATGTAAGCAAACATCAGTCAAGGAGTATGAGAATGTTATGTTGTGGTCCACATTTCGCATCCCTCTCTCTGGGTGTATATGGCTTTCTTCAGTGAACAATTGGAGGTGGTTTGAAACATTTCATTGTTGAAGAGAGCCATGTCCATCAAAATTGATCGTCATATAGTACTGTTGTTGCCGTGTATAATGATCTCCTGGTTCTGCTCATTTCACTCAGCATCAGTTCATGTAAGTCTCTCCAGGCCTCTCTGAAATCATCTTGCTGGTCATTTCTTATAGAACAATAATATTCAATAATATTCATATACCATAATTTATTCAGCCATTCTCCAATTGAAGGGCATCTATTCAATTTCCAGTTTCTAGCCACTACAAAAAGGGCTGCCACAAACATTCTTGCACATGTGGGGCCTTTTCCTTCCTTTATGATTTTTTTGGGATATAAGCCCAATAGAAATGCTGCTGGGTCAAAGAGTATGCACAGTTTGATAACTTTTTGAGCATAGCTCCAAATTGTTCTCCAGAATGGCTGTATCCGTTCACAGCTCCACCAACAATGCATCAGTGTCCCAGCCCTCCCACAACCCGTCCAACATTCATCATTAACTTTTCCTGTCATTTTAGCCAATCTGACAGGTGTGAAGTGGTACATGATTCCATTTCTTTGCTTCAAGGCTGACCCTCTTTACACTATGCAATGTTGCTGTTTGTAATCACATTTGAGAAGAAAAAATAGAAGAAATATAAGAAACATCAGAGTTTTGCTGTTCAGAGACCCACATGGTGAGTGCCTGAAGAACTTTTGGATATCATAAGAACACAGAATAAGAGTTGGGTTGGTCCTCATATGTCACTGAGTCCAATATTCTCATTATTGAGGAAACAGTCTGAGAGATAATATGAGTTGCTCAAGATTTCAGAGATAGTAGTAAGTCACAGAGGTATGATTTGAACACAGTTCCCATGAATCCAAAACTAGCACTCTTTCTTCTCTACCATACTACATTTCATTAAATTATTACAACAGTCCTCTGAGGTAGTCCATGAAAGTATTACCCCTATTTTATAGATGAAGAAAATGAGAGTTGAAAAAGTTACATGACTTGTCAAAGATCATGGAGTATTAGATTTAGGATTTGGATCCATGTCTTCTGATTCTAAGTCCAGCCCCCTTTCTATTTGGGAAGAAGTTTCAGGAGATCTATGAATTTGGATGGGAAAAATACACCTTTATTTTCACTAATATCTAATTTAGTATTTTTAAACTGTTTCTCCTTTTCTTTTTCTGGAGACTCTCCTTTTTGCAATCTAGTGAAGTCTATGAACCCTTCTCAGAATAATGTTTTAAATGCATAAAATAAATACATAGTATTACAAAATAAACCTAGTATATTGAAATAGTTATTGAATTTTTCTAAGTTCATGAACCCCAGATTAAGAAGATCATAAAAATCTTATAATGAAAGCATAAAGATTAGTAATAAGGGGGCCCAAAAAGGGCAGAAATTGCCTGGGCCTCTAACTGTTTAAGTATTATAGCATAGTAGAAAGTAGAAATCAGAAAGATTTAATATTATCCTTAGAGATAGCTATAAATTCTATGACCCTCAGTTTCTTTATCTGTAAAATGTTGCAACTGCTTCACATAGCTGGTGAGAGGATATACTCTGCAAACTTTAAATAACTACATAAATGACAGTTATTTATTATTAGCCCCTTTCTCGACCCTCTTGAGAAAGAACTTTTCATAAAGCTTCCCCATGATGCTTAAGCCCCCTCCCCTAATGTCATAGTTGCAAAATGATCCCCTCTCTTTAAAAGAACAACTTCTCATGATTTTAAGTGTTTCCCTGGCATACTACATCTTCTTTTCTTAGCTCTCTAGGAGCATCTCAAAGATATTCCAGTGCTTGCTGCTGTCTGATTACGGCCGCACAATAATCCTAGAGATATCTAGATGGCTCATTTGGACAAGTGCTGGAACTGCAGCAGGAAAGCATGAGTTCAAATGTAGCCTTAGACACTTGCCACCTATATGACATCCTATTTCTTTTCTACTCTTTGCAGCTAAACTCTTCAAAAGGCTGTCTTCAATATGTGCCTCTACTTTCTCTCCTATCATTCTTTTCTTAATCCCTTACAATCTTAATCCCTTACAATAGCTTCCAATTTTATCATTCCACTGAAACTACTCTCTCTACAATTCTGAGCTCTTAGCTGTCAAATCCAATGGTCTTTTCTGAATCCTCTTTCTCCTTGACCTTGCGATAGCTATTGATGCTGATTATCACTTTTATTTGATACTCTTTTCACTATAGGTTTTCAGGTCACTACAGTCTTCTGAGTTTCCGCCTACCTTTCTGACTACACCTTCTCTGTCTCCTTTATTTAATCTTCTTCTAGATCATGCCCTCTAAACATAGGTATCCCTCAGGGTTCAATCCCTTTCACTTTCTAGAAGGGGAAACAGTCTCATGGAGGGGGCATGACTTGCCCATATAAACACAATTAGTTATGGATAGAACCCAGACTGGAGTTTCTGGAGTTCACAATTCTCCCCATCATATTATGAGAGATATTTATGAAAAAAATGTCACAATACAAAGTAGAATAAGTGAAATGTCAAATTAAGAAGAAAAATAGTGATCACCAGAGAAAGCTTTGACTTTCTCTTTTCGAAGAGGCAGATCACATAATGAAAATCACTTTAGTTTTGGAGACAGAAGACCTGGGTTCAAAACCTGCCTCTGACACAAGCTGATTGGATTCTCTTAGGACTGAAATTCACTTTGTGCATCTGGAAAATGGAGATGAAAAGACTTGTATCACCTGTCACATGGGGCTATGGTTTAAAGATCTGGTTTTTTTCATAATGTTACTTTTACTAGAGGCTTTTCTGAGAAGAAATAGTCACCTAAGCCAACTAAGCTTGTGTGTTCTCTATTCACATCTGTCACAAGAGGCTCTGAAAATGACTGCTGGCCCAGGGGTAATTTTCAGTGTTGTCTGCATCTCACTCTAATTTACTCTGTTCACTTTGCCATTAGCAGCTGAGTTTCTAAATACCATTGGGTTCAATTACTGCTCCGGCAGCAGCAGAACAATCACAGCCGTGGCAGAAGATGCAGGCGGGGCATGTAACAGGTGTTAGAGAGCTGGATAATGGGAAGAAACATATTGAGGTGGAGATTTCCAGATGGAGACTAACTTCTGAATGGCTTGCTATGGAGCTAGAGGCAGGAGGAACCAAGAGTTGGGAGAGGGTGAATTTGGAAAGATCAGCTCAGACCCCTAAGGCAGAAAGGGAAATGAGAGAGCACAGTTGCAAAGATGCTTCACCTAAATAATGCTATAGAGAAATAGACAAAAAGGAAAATGTTTTTATTCAAATAAACAAACATTCACTAAGCACATATACTAGGCACTGTGAATAAAAAGGAAAAAGGATGGAAAAAATCCCCACCTTCAAGGAATTTACATTTCTGGAAGCAAACTAAAAAAATAACAACAATCACATCCTTTTCTAGTTTCTCTAGACATATTTAAAATGAATATTTCTCCAGTCTAATACTCTTCTCAAACATTATCTCTTTAGGAAAGTTGGAAGAATAATGGATAGGCCCTTCCTTTGAAATGGAGTAAAAATGATAATCAAACTTAATTCTTATTTTGATGAGATGATTGTCTTCCTACCATGAAGTGAATGGTACCATGACCCAGCAGAGGACAATATCTTCTCTTTGGAAATTCAAAATTAAGATATTCAACACTAGAAAGAACTTATAAAGGAAAGTTGTCCTTACAGGACGTAAATGATGACCATCTTGAATATTAACTAACCCCAAACTATCTTGTGATTGTGATCTTTTTTTGATCAAGATTCTTATAAACATTACCTAAAATTTTGGGGCAAAGAGTCATGTTAGAAGTCAGTTTAGCCATCTCTCCAAGACAGAAATAATTTGGATATTCATTAATATTAAATCCAACAAAATTGTTTCTAACAGATTTGAGATTAAATCAGAGTCCATTATTAGTATTCATTTTTTATCTTTGACACATTTTACAAGGGAATAGACCACATACACAGACAAATAAATACAAATAATATGCAATGTAATTTCAAAAGGGAGAAAGCACTAATTTACACCTGGACAGGAAGATTGGGGAAGAGATGGAACTTGAGTATGTTTTGGAGGAAGCTTAAGATTCTGTAAAAGTAGAGGTGAAGAACATACATTCTAGATGTGGTATACAACCTGTGCAAATACAAAGAAGTGGGGGAATCATGTATGGAAAATGGCCAATTGATCAACTTGACTTAAATGTAGAATGTGTGAAAAGGAACACTATGTGATAAGCCCAGAAAGGTAGTTTGGAGTTGTATCATGGAAAGTTTTGAATATCAAACTGAATGTCTATTTTAGCAGAAGGACAATCCAGGACATCCAGATAAACTTAAGCTAGTATTTTCCAAATACAAGAAAAGGAGGAATGGCTAATGAATTGTACTTTAGGATTTGAATTACATTTTACAATGGTGATTGCTATATAGCATGAGGTAGCTAGATGCCACAGAAATGTCTGCTATTCTGAACTGAATTAATCTGATACTGAAGCTGGTCTACTAATGCAATCATATTTTGACCTTTTTTCTCTATAGTAGTCATCAGTGTTCTTAGAAATAGGCAGAATTTAGCCCAACTTGAGTTTTATTTCTTCTGCTTAGTTTTAGGCCAGGAAGCTGTTCCTATTTGAAATCTAAATCAAGGACGACTAAGCTACTAGCATAGCCAGGGAATAAGCCACTCCAATTTTGGGGAATCTTAAAAGTTCCATTTATACCCATTTACAAAGCACTGTGTCACAAAAAGAATTCTGGACAAGGAGTTAAGGAATCTGGGTTCAAGTATTACCTCTGTCTCTATTCACTTTGTGACTTTCTCTGGACCCCAGACTTCCCACTTGAAATGAGAGGATGAGAAGATTCTTTCAATTCTGACTTTCTGTGATTCTCTGATCCTACCTTCTATAAGAATGATACTCTTCCTATTCTCTCTAAACTCTGGAACCTTCTGTCTTTTGATTATGTCTAGTTTATCTCATATAAGTTCTCTCTCTTTTTCTCTGTCTCTTACTTTTCTACACACATACACACACACATATATATGTATATTATATATGCACATATTTATCTTTTGCTTGTGCATATTTTTGATATGTATATAGTTTTTTAAAAATTTATTTTGTTTGAATATATTTGTCTTCAGATTGTGAGATCCTTGACAATAGTAACAGCTTTTTTGCCTTTTTTCCTCATTCCTTTCTTCATATCTGGCATATACTGGATGCTTAATTAATACTTGTTGACTGAATGATTGCTCCCATATTCTTTTTTTTAAATTTTATTTTATTTGCATAACATATGTGTGGGTAATTCTTCAACAACAACCCCTACATAGCTTTCCGCTACAAATTTTTCCCCCCAACTTCCCCACCCCTTCCCTAGATGGCAGGATATCCACTACATGTTAATTATGTTAAAATATTGGCAAATCGAATATATGTATACATATTTCCAAACTTATCATTGTTGTGCAAGAAAAATCTTATCTACACAAACGATATATCAGATAAAGGAAACACAATGTAAGCAAACATCAATCAAGGAGTATGAGAATGTTATGTTGTGGTCCACATTTCACATCCCTCTCTCTGGGTGTACATGGCTTTCTTCAGTGAACAATTGGAGGTGGTTTGAAACATATCATTGTTGAAGAGAGCCATGTCCATCAGAATTAATTGTCATATAGTACTGTTGTTGCCGTGTATAATGATCTCCTGGTTCTGCTCATTTCACTCATCATCAGTTCATGTAAGTCTCTCCAGGCCTCTCTGAAATCATCTTGCTGGTCATTTCTTACAGAACAATAATATTCCATAACATTCATATACCATAATATATTCAGCCATTCTCCAATTGAAGGGCATCCATTCAGTTTCCAGTTTCTAGCCACTACAAAAAGGGCTGCCACAAACATTCTTGCACATGTGGGGCCTTTTCCTTCCTTTATGATTTCTTTGGGATATAAGCCCAATAGAAATGCTGCTGGGTCAAAGGGTATGCACAGTTTGATAACTTTTTGAGCATAGCTCCAAATTGTTCTCCAGAATGGCTGTATCCGTTCACAGCTCCACCAACAATGCATCAGTGTCCCAGCCCTCCCACAACCCCTCCAACATTCATCATTAACTTTTCCTGTCATTTTAGCCAATCTGACAGGTGTGAAGTGGTACCTCAGGGTTGTCTTGATTTGCATTTCTCTGATCACCAGTGATTTGGGATTGCTCCCATATTCTGATGAGACTAAATAACTATGCTATTTCCCCAGAACAGTAAGCAGGCTCCAGTGCCAACTGAAGTTTTGTCCTGGTTGGCTATAAGAGAAAGGGAATGTGAAATAGGAAGAGAATCTCTCTCTCATCATCGGTTAACTGAAAATAATAAAAACCAAGACAGAGAAACTAATATGCGAATCACTAAGTGAAAATAAAGAAGGCAACTCAGTTGCCAAATCTTGAAAATTCATCTTTCAAAATATCTTTTACTCCTGTGCTTTCTATTACTTGGTTTAAATTTCTATCACTATCACTAGATTATTCAGTGGTTTCTTAACTGAACTTCCTGTTTCTAGACTTAGTCCATTCTTTGCACCACAGTCAGATTAATCTTCCTGAAACTAGACTTTAATTAGGTAATTCCTTTACTCAAAAACTTCAATGGCTTCTTATTGTCTTAGCTTGACATTTAATCCTCCGCAGTTTGGCTATAATTTACCTTTCTTGCCACATCTCTCATTACTCCTAATATTACTGGTTTACTCCTACTATAACCCTTGTCTCAGATAGACTGACTTACATTCACTGTCTCCCAACACATCTTGTTTCTTGTTTCTATACCTTTGTCCATGATCTTCTCTCTAACATGTTTCTTCTCATCTTCCCTTCCCCTATCCAAATGTTCTATTTCCTGTTAGTCCATGTTAATTTTTCTCCATGGAGACTTCTCTAACTTCCACAGTCCAGAGGGTTCTCAGGTCTCTGAGTTCATCTGAATTTAATGTCTATCTCACTCATCTTGTTATTTGTTATATAGGTAGCTGCGTGACAAAATGGAGAGAACAACATTGGCTTTGGGTTCAGAATGCCAAATCTGACATTTCAATTCCTCTGGAGCTCACTCTCCTCATCTGTTGAATGGGAGAACTGGGCTAGATTACCTCAAAGGTCACTCTGGCTATAAGTGCTAGAAGGTCTACTCATATCTTTTGACTTGAAACCTAAGGCAATGCTACAGAAATGCCACAGGCAGCCTGATACTGGAACTCTAAAGTTTTTCTCTGCCAATTCTCCAGAAGCTGTACTGGGATTCATCCTTTATCCAATACCAGCTGCTTCTACCTCTGGGCCACAGCCAATGGCTTCCACCCACAGGCTGGAATGATTCTGAGGCTTTGAAGCTCTCTGCTTGAATGAGGGAGTCTCCTGCGTGGTCAGGCAGCTGCTCTTTAGAACAATATTTATCCCTAGATCTACAGGAAAGTGGAGAAATCAACTGAAGAGAGGCATGCTGGGAACCTTAGATTCAGGAGCAAAAAAGTAATTTTTAATTCATAACCCTCTTTATATATTTGAATCAGTATTATTGTGTCTCATTAGGAATTCAGATTTTGCAAGAAGAATAAAGACTAAGTTCTCCCAGTGAAAGGCATTAGGTTACCTCATAATTTGAATGGCATCTGTTATCAGGGAAAGTTTAAGTGGAAGAGAATTACTCTTCCCTTCCCTTCTCTCCCATAGTGGGATTAACCTATCTGATATCTCCTCAGTCTCCAACTGCTATACTCAGTGACTTGTATTTTATCCACGTTGTCAATAATATTTATTCAGTAAATTAAACTATTTTATTGAAAGGCTAAGGGCTTTGAGGAATCTGGGAATAGAAAATTTAGAACTTGGCTTTTTCATCCCAGAATTCAGGAAGATACCCTTTTAAATACCTAATGAGTTGTAGGGCTGTGATGATTGACTCTTTCGCTTCTCTTTTTTTTAAGTTAACATTACTTTGGAAAGGGTAGGAGGATCATAATTTTACTCAGTGAACCACCTTCAGTCTCCATGACAGCTTCTAGGCCTTCTCTCCCTCCTTGTAGTAAGATTTTGACCTTTAAGAGCAGAAGTCTTTGCTGGCATTGTACCACAGACAAGTGTTTGGGAAGGACCAATAAATAACATAAAAGGTATGCTTCCCCTATTCCTAACTTCCATCCAAGATCAGTAGGAAAATGTATTAATCCTCTTTTTGGCAGTGTAAGTCTTATCTTTAGATGATCTCTTTCTTTTCCTTTATTATGACCAGCTTTCAATAGACCCAAAAGGAACTGAGATCCCTCCATATCTGGGCTGAGTACCAAAAAGTCCCCCCTCCTATCCCAAATTAGTATTGGGATTGGAAAACTTCAATACAGGCCAATTTTGACCACCCAAGTGTCACCTGGGACAGAGTAGGCTGGTGAACTATGAATTGTCTAGGGGGGGAAAAGATTAAGATTGAAAAACAGACCCCGGTGAAATCATCATCAAAGGAGCAGAGATAGAAAGTAAATACGGAAATTGGGGGGGGGTAATCTAAATTATCAAAGATCTCAGGAAGAAGAAAACTCAGAAATTCTGAACAAAATCAGATAATGCAATGGGGAAAACATTAACAATGAAAGGAAATGTGGCCTCTATCTCTAGTAAGCAAATTCAGGGGATTATAAATAAATATTGAAAAACTAATGAAAAAAACCCAACATTTGATGAGGTGGAGGGCCCTCTGGAAGTTGAAAACATGGAAGAAAACACACTGTTTCTAAGTGGTTCAAAAGAGAAATGAGGATCATGAGAGCTGAATTTATGGCCTTTACAATAAAAATAATAAGTAGAATAGATTTACATAAAACACCTTACTTTAGAAACAAACAAGTGAATGCTAGATTGGGAATGAAGAGAAATTGCAAAAAAGAGAAGCAAATAATATGAAAAGAAAATATTCTCAATATGCAAGCAAAACATATTAAACTGGAAGAGAAGATATAGAGATAAACTAAGGTTTATATATATCTCAGAAGAACGAGATAGGACAAAATAAAATTTGATAGTACAATGCAGAAAATAACAAGAGAACAGCCTAGAATTTTTGAACATAGAAAATGAAATTCCGATAGAAAGAATTAACAAATCACATCCATAAAAAAGTCCAAAGCTGCAAACTCCAAGATATATATAATGGTTAAATTTAACAATTCAATTCAGAAACAGCAAGTTTTGCAAGCAATCAGAAGAAAGACCTTCAAAAGCAAAGGAAAAGAAATTCAAATAACCGAAAAGTATTCTTCACCCATTAGAAAATGTAGGAAGGAATATAAAAATATGTTCTAGAGAGTTTTATGACTTAGAATTCAGCCTTTGGTGACTTGCCCTGCAAATCTGAACTTTCCCTACAGGAAAAAAAAGATGGATGTTCAACAATAAAGAAGAATTTGAAACATTTTTTATTTTTTATTTTCTTTTTAAATTTTATTTTATTTGCAAAAACATATGTATGGGTAATTCTTCAACATTAACCCTTACATAGCTTTCTGTTACAAATTTTTCCCCCCAACTCCCCACCCCTCCCCTAGATGGCAGGATATCAATTACATGTTAATTATGTTAAATACTTGACAAATCGAATATATGTATACATATTTCCAAACTTATTGTTGTTGTTCAAGAAAAATCGTATCTAAATGAAAGACATATCAGATAAAGGAAATGCAATGTAAGCAAACATCAATCAAGAGTATGATATGTTATGTTGTGGTCCACATTTCACATCTCTCTCTCTGGATGTATATGGCTTTCTTCAGCAAACAATTGGACGTGGTTTGAAACATTTCATTGTTGAAGAGAGCCATGTTTATCAGAATTGATCATAATATAGTCTTGTTGTTGCTGTGTATAATGATCTCCTGGTTCTGCTCATTTCACTCAGCATCAGTTCATGTAAGTCTCTCCAGGCCTCTTGGAAATCATCCTGCTGGTCATTTCTTACAGAACAATAATATTCCATAATATTTATATACCATAATTTATTCAGCCATTCTCCAATTAAAGGGCATCCATTCAGTTTCCAGTTTCTAGCCACTACAAAAAGGGCTGCCACAACCATTCTTGCACATGTGGGGCCCTTTCCTTCCTTTATGATTTCTTTGGGATATAAGCCCAATCGAAATGCTGCTGGGTCAAAGGGTATGCACAGTTTGATAACTGTTTGAGCATAGTTCCAAATTGCTCTCCAGAATGGCTGTATCCATTCACAGCTCCACCAAAAATGCATCAGTGTCCCAGCCCTCTCACATCCCCTCCAACATTCATCATTAACTTTTCCTGTCATTTTAGCCAATCTGACAGGTGTGAAGTGGTACCTCAGGGTTGTCTTGATTTGCATTTCTCTGATCAATAGTGATTTGGAGCACCTTTTCATATGACTACAAATAGTTTTAATTTCATCCTCTGAAAATTGTCTGTTCATATCCTTTGACCATTTATCGATTGGAGAATGGCTTGGATTTTTATAAATATGAGACAATTCTCCATATATTTTAGAGATAAGACCTTTATCAGAACCCTTAAATGTAAAGATGATTTCCCAACTTATTGCTTCCCTCTTAATCTTGACTGCATTGGTTTTGTTTGTACAAAAACTTTTTAACTTAATATAGTCAAAGTTATCTATCTGGTTTTCAACTACAAGTTCCAGTTCTTCTTTGGAAATAAATTTATTCCATCTCCATAGGTCTAAGAGGTAAACTATATTGCGTTCCTCTAATTTACTTAGAGTATCACTCTTTATATCCAGATCATGAACCTATTTAGATCTTATCTTGGTATGTGGTGTTAGATATGGGTCAAGCCCTAACTTCTTCCACACTAGTTTCCAATTTTCCCAGCAGTTTTTGCCCAATAGTGAGTACTTATCCCAGAAGCTGGGTTCTTTGGGTTTATCAAAGACTAAATTGCTATAGTTATTGCCTAGTTTGTCTTGTGATTCTATCCTATTCCACTGATCGACTACTCTATTTCTTAGCCAGTACCAAATGGTTTTGATGACCGCTGCTTTATAATATAGTTTTAGATCTGGTATAGCAAGTCCACCATCATCAGCCTTTTTTTTTCATTAATTCTCTTGAAACTCTTGACCTTTTGTTCTTCCAAATGAATTTTGCTACTATTTTTTCTAGATCTGTAAGATAATTTCTTGGGAATTTGATTGGTATGGCACTAAATAAGTAAATTAGTTTGGGTAGTACTGTCATTTTTATTATATTTCCTCAGCCTACCCATGAGCATTTTAAGTTTTTCCAATTAACTAGGTCTGATTTTATTTGTGTGGAAAGTGTTTTGTAGTTTAGTTCATATAGTTCCTGACTTTCCCTTGGCAGATAAATTCCCAAATATTTTATACTATCAACAGTTATGGAATTTCTTTTTGTATCTCTTGCTGTTAAAACATTTTTAAAAGAAAAACAGAATTGAAGAGATTATATACTTCTTGAACATTCCAAACAGAAATGGACGAAAATTGAATCAATTCAGCAGCCAAGGACAGCAATAGTAACAGTGATAGCAGAAAGACCAGTAAGGAACATTTTTCTAAATATACATGAAGAAATTGGGGGATGGAATGGGGTGAGGGGAGTGAAGGCTTAGGTTTGGTACAGGTAAAAGTGAAGAGTTGGGCATGGAGCATTATGGAGAGAAGTTGACAACATCCTTCTTACAGATGAATCAATGACTTTATGCAACTACATTACATTCTATAAAAGGGGGAGAGAAACAGAGGGATAGAACAGGGTGAGTTGTGCCAGGAGAAGATCAAGAACAAGAAATGAGGGAATAGTGTCCTCTGGTCTCAGAAAGAGTTGGGCCCAGAAGGGAGTGGTACAGGAGGAGAAGTGAAGGACCTAAAAGTAGAAGGAAAAGAAGAAAACTTTATTTTTTATGGTGGGAAGGAGTTCCACTGACTAATGCTTCCATGGGTGAAGGGAGGTGGTCTGTGAAGGGAGACAGATGTGGCCTGGAGGATTTGGTTATTAAAAACTCTAGGCATTCTACCATAGGATAGGGAAATTGGAACTCCTTGGAGTGACTAGACCTGGGAGAGCGGAAGGGCATGGACCTGTTGGAAAGTTATGTTAACTCAGCATCCCCTTGTTCCTAGCCTAGTTTATCAGTCCGTGTTGGGTGTGGTTCTGGTGGGGTTGGAAACACCAAGGCTATAGCTTTTTGTATTAACTCCTCTGTCACCTACTTCTACCTACAAATTTTCACATTCTTCCTGCCTTGGGGAAGAACTGAGATGCAAGTGCCCACCTCTTTTTGCTGAGGTATACCTATCTGCATTGTGTTAAAGCTACCTATAAAAGCTGTACCATCTGGAAGCCATTATTGATCTCCAGCGATTGGTCCATTGATGTGTCGGTACCTTGACATAACTATAAACTCCTCTTAATTCTTAAAAAAAAAGAGGGAGGAAGGAAGGAAGGATGGATGAAAAAAGTATATAACTCTCTCTCTGTGTGTTTCTTTGTATCTCTCTCTTTCTTTGTCTCTCTATCTCTCTCCCTCCCTATCTCTCTATCTCTCTCTCTGTTTTTTTCTCCTTCCCTTTCTCCCTCTCTCTCTTTTTCTCTCTCTAGATATATGTATATATACATATATATATATATATATATATATATATATATATATATATACTCATAGTTCATAAGCTATGGTACATAAACACATAAGCATATATATGTGATAGGAAGCATAGTGGATGGAGCACCGAGACTGGAATCAGGAAGACCTCAGTTCAAATGTGGCCTCAGATACTTATTCTCTATGGCACTCTGGATAAGTCACTTAAGGAAATGGCAAAACACTCTAGTATCTTTGCCAAGAAAACCCCAAATAAGGTCATGAAGAATCAACCACTGAAAAATGACTAAACAACATTACATATGTAGTACAAAAAGCGTAAGATTGTTGGAACTACATAACACAATACAATTGTAATATTGTAACGATAATTTATTTAATAAATAACATAATGATAACATTGTAATAATAATTGTAAAATAATAAATGTAATAGTAATTGTTGTGTCATATGTATATAGATATTGCATAGGCTTACAAAGCCATAAATAGTAATACAGTAAGACTCTTTAGTCAGACAGCCTGGATTCAAATCTTGCCTTTGATGCTATTTGTAACTTGAGTAAGTCACAACCTCTCTCAGGCTCAGTTTCTCTATTTATAAGAATAAGTAGTTAGGCTGGATGCCCTTTCAGCTCTACTACGCTAATATGATTCCATGAATTCAGAAAACAATCCTGTTAATTTTCTTTAGGGGCTTTTAATTTTTTCCAACCAGTTCTCAGTCTTTTTCAGGAGTCAATGTCTCCTTTAGCCTTGGAGAAGGATAGATACTCCTAGAGGAAAAGCTCAGCTTCCTCATCTCTGTTTAGCATCTGGGACCAAAGCTTACCCTTCACACAAGGCTGTTCATTCCTGTCCAGAACCTCCCACAAAGTTCTAACTTGCTCATTCCTGTCCAGAACCTCTCACAAAGTTCTAGCTTGTAGCCTGAGGACATTAGCTCACAGTCAGTTTGCAAGGTTATAAAGGTCAGTACCCAAGGCAACCAATGAAGACTTCCCATCTTTCCTGTTTTACATTCCTTAAGGTTACAAGAAAATAACTCAAGTACCTCCAAGGAAGTGGCCATCCAAGGTTCACTGTATATTATTACATATGATTAAAATATAGGATTACAAACTCAAATGATTTCCACCTATAACATGGGAGGGATAATTTAATCATAAACTATCACAAAAGAATAGGGCAGGCAGATGGCACAGGGGATAGAGCATTAGGTTTGGAGTTAGAAATTGATATTCCTGAGTTTAAATCTGGCTTCAAACACTTACTATCTGTGTGACCTTGAGCAGGTAACTTAACCCTGTTTGCCTCAGTTTCTTCATCTGTCAAATGAGCTGGAGAAGGAAATGAAAAACACCCCATTATCTTTGCTAAGAAAACCCCAAATGGGGTTGTAAAGAGACAAGACTGAAAAATGACTGAAAAAAATAACATAAGAGATCATGAGCCCTACTTTCATTCTTAGAGATGGGCACCTAATGGAGGAAGGAAGAGAAAGTGGAGGAAGAAATCTTCTCCAATAACTATTTCTTCCTCTCAGACCTTTATATATCTATTCCTTTAATTTTGAAATTTTTATAAAGAAGTTCTTTAAGTATTTTAATTTTTAATAGGTTATATTAGCTTCATTAACCCTCCAGAATGCCATGGAGCTCCCCTCCACATTTCCCAAATTTCCTCTCTTCTCAAGATGGATATTAATAAATCTACAGAGACATTCATATCCCATTTAAAAATTTTAACTTACTGTTAATTTATGAAATGAACCAAGCATTTCCATAGCATAGTAGAATAATAAAAAAATTGCATATTAAACTGAAAATCTATTTTGTATAACTTGGTATTTCTTTTAAATATAAAATAAATTTATCATGTAAATTTTTTCTTTTCTTTTCTTTCTTTTCCCTTCCTCTTTCTCCCTCCACCCTAGAGATGGCTATTATTAGACACATGTATGTGTATACATACACACATATTTGTATATTTACATACTATATATATGTATGTATATGCATATATATCTGTAGGTGAAACCTTTCTATTCATACTTCTACTCTTGTGTCTTCTTTCATGTCCTTTATAGTTAATCTGAATATTTACAACAGTCAAAGTAACTTAGTTACTCAAAATATTGCTGTTATATATGCAACATTCTCTTGGTTTTGCTCATTTCATTCTCAATTATTTCATGCAAGTCTATCTATGTTTTTCTGAAATCATTGAGCTCATCATTTCTTACAGCACAATCATATTATGTCATATTCATATACTACAACTTAATCAGCCATTCCCTAATTGATGGGCATTCTTATAATTTTCAATGTCATCAAAAAGAGAACTACTTTAAATATTTTATTTTATTTTTTTTGCTTTTTGCTGAGGCAATTGGGGTTAAGTGACTTGCCCAGGGTCTCACAGCTAGGAAGTGTCTGAGACCAGATTTGAACTCAGGTCCTCCTGACTTCAGGGCTGGTGATCTATCCACTGCGCCACCTAGCTGCCCCTACTTTAAATATTTTAGAACATATATGCTGTTTTCCTTTTTATCATCTTTGGAATTGATCTAGTAGTGGTATTGCTGGGTCAAAGGATATAGGCAGTTTGATAACTCTTTGGGCATAATTCCAGATTGTTCTACAAAATGGTTACATCCCTTTACAATTTCACTAACAGTGAATTACTGTCTCAATTTTTTCATTCCCCTTTCAATATTTGTCACTTTTCCCTTCAATCATTTTAGCCAATCTGGTAGGTTTAAAATGATATCTCAACATAGTTTTAATTTGCATTTCCCTAATCAATAATGATTTAGAGCATTTTTTCATGTAACTATAAATTGCTTTAATTTCTTCATTGGAAAACTGCCTGTCCAAAACCTTAGACCATTTGTCAATTGGGAAATGAGATGTATTCTTATGTATTTGACAAAGTTTTTTTTTTAATTTTTACTATATGAAACTTTTGTATAAAAAACTGTTGGGGCAGCTAAGTGGTGTAGTGGATAGAGCACCAGCCTTTTAGTCAGGAGGACCTGACTTCAAATTTGGTCTCAGACACTTAACACTTTCTAGCTGTGTGACCCTGGGCAAGTCACTTAACCCTAATTGCCTCAGCAAAAACAAACAAGCAAGCAAACAAAAAAACCTGTCTATAAAACATTTCCCCCTATTTGCTGCTTTCTTTCTGATCTTGGATATATTTGTTTTATTTGTACAAAATCTTTTAAGTTTAATGTAGTTAAAATTAACCATTTTACATCTCACTCTGCTCTTTATCTCCTTCATAAATCATATGGATAGAATTATTCATAAGTCTGAAAAATAATATGTCCCATGTTCTTCAAAATTTCTCATAATATCTCTCTTTAGATTATATGTCCATTTGGACCTTATCTTGGAAAATGGTATAAGATATTGGTCTATGCCCAGTTTTTGCCACACTGTTTTCCAGTTTTCCCAACAATTATCAAAGTAAATTCTGATTCCAAAAACTTAGGTCTTAACACTTATCAAATACAATGTTATTGTTTTAATTTGCTTCTATGAATTATATATCTATTTTTCTATTTCTTAGTCAGAACCAGCTAGTTTTGATAATTACTTCCATGTAATATAGTTTAAGATCTGGTACTGTTAAGTCTCCTTTCTTTCCATTTTTTCCTCATTAGTTTTTTTTATATTCTTGACTTTTTATTCTTCCAAACGAATTTTGTTATTATTTTTTCTAACAGTAAAATATTTTTTGTGATTTAATTGGGATAGCATTTAATATATAAATTAGTTTAGGTAAGACTGTCATTTTTATTATATTGACCCTGTCTAACCCATGAATAATTAATATTTCTCCAATTTTTTTATACTCTTGTTTTTTATACTCTTAATTATATAGTTTCTGGGTTTGTTTTGGCAGGTGTATTTCCAGGTATTTGATACTATCTAGAATTATTTTTAAAAGGATAACTCTTACTACCCTTTCTTGCAGGTTTTTGTTTGTGATCTAAAAGAATGCTAATGATTTGCTTTATATCCTGCTACTTCACTAAAATTATTAATTGTTTCAACTAACTTTTTAGTTGAGCCTTTGGGATTTTCCAAGTATATCATCATTTTGTTTGATACTCTGATTCCATTTTTTTTGTTCTTCTTATTGCTAGGATTTCCAATACAATATTGAATAACATTGATGAAAATAAGCATTTTTGTATCACACCTGATCTTACTAAGAAAGCTTCTAACTTATCCCCAACATAAGTAATGCTTACTATTGGTTTTAGATAAATGCTTTTTGTCAATTTAAAGAATATATATATGTCTCTTCAACAATGATGTGATTCAAACCAGTTGTGCTGCGATGAAGATAGTCATATACATCCAGAGAGAGGCCTGTGGGAACTGAGAGTGAACCACAACACAGCATTTTAACGCTTTCTATGAATGTTTCCATGCATTTTGTTTTCCTTAGGTTGTTTTTTTTCTTCTTCTCTTTCTAGATCTGATGTTTCTTGTGCAGTAAGATAACTGTATAGATATGTATACATGTATTGTATTTGTCATATAATTTATCCTATCTAGCATGTATTAGATTACCTGTCATCTAGGGGTGGGGGGTGGGGGGGAGGAAAGGAAAAGCTTGGGAAAAAAAAGTTTTTTTGCAAAGGTCAATGTTGAAAGGTCACTCATATGTTTTGTAAATAAAAAGCTTTATAAAAAAAGAATATATATATGTGCATATATATATATATATATATATTCAAGTGTTTTTAATAGAAATATGTGCTGTACTTTGTTAAAAGCTTTTCCTGCATCTATTGATATAATCATATTTTTATTATTAATAATCAATTACCTTAAGAGTTTTCCTTATGTTAAACCAACCCTGCATTCCTGGTATAAATCATACTTGGTCACAAAGTACAATCTTTGTTATATACTGTTGAAATCTTTTAGCTAGTATTTTGTTTAGGATTTTTGCATCCATTGAATTTATCTATAATGTTCTTTCTTCTTTGTTTTTACTCTTCTTCATTTAGGTATCAAGATCATATGGTAGGATTCCTTCTTCACCTATTCTTCTACATATTTTTCCCTATTGATTAATTATTCTTTAATGTTTGCTAGAATTCACTTGTAAATCTGGCTGGTCCTAGTGCTTTTTTCTTAGGAAGCTCATGGCCAGTTCAATTTCTTTTTCTAAAATAGGTCTATTTAGATATTCTATTTTTTCTTCTGCTAATTTAGACCATTTGTATTTTTGTAAACATTCTTTCATTTCATTTGTTAAATTTACTGGCATATAATTGGGCAAAATAATTCCTTATAATTGCTTTAATTTCATCATTGTTAGTGATGTATTTACCAGTGGTCTATTTATTTTATTAAAAAAATAAAACCAGCTTCTTATTTTATTTATTGTACAATAGGTTTTTAATACTCTATTTTACTAATCTCACCTTAAATTTTTAGGACTTCCAATTTAGTGTTTAATTGGGAGTTTTTAGTTTGTTCTTTTTCTAGTTTTTTAAAATAGCATATCCAATTCATTACCAATAATGATTGCCAATAATTACCAACAAATTATTCAATTTATTGGTGCAAACATATATATGTATATGTATAAACATATTCTTTTGATTATTAATTTTATTGTATTAATAAGTATGTTTAATAATGTCCCTTATTAAATATATTTAATGTATTGTGCTCTGAAAAGGATACTTTTAATATTTCTGCTTTTCTGCTTTTAACTATAATTTTTTTATGTCCTAATATATGATCAAGGTACTAAGAAACTGGTATTTCCCATATTCTTTATTTGTTTTTTGTTTAGATTTATCTAGTTCTGAGAGGGAAAGATTAAAGTCTTCCATTAATAAAGTACTACAATCTATGCCTACCTGTAATTCATTTAAATTTTCTTTTAAACATTTATATACTTTAATATTTGATGTATATAGGTTCAGAATTAATATTACTTCATTGTCTATGGTGCCTTTTATCAAAATTTAATTATCCTATTTATCTTTTATTAAATTAAATCTTTTAGCCATAACTTTGAAATCATAATTGCTACCCTGCCTTTTTTTTTGCATCTGCTGAAGCATAATCATTACTATTCCAGGGCTCCATTTTAATTCTGTGTGTATTTCTCATTCTTAAGCATATTTTTATAAACATGTTATTGGAATCTGATTTTTAATCCATTCTACTATCAGTTTATGGGTTTTTTTTCCTTTGCTGAGTCAATTGGGGTTAAATGACTTGCCCAGGGACACACAGCCAGGAAATGTTAAGTGTCTAAGACCAGTTTGAACACAGGTCCTCTTGACTTCAGGTTTGGTGCTCAGTTTATGTTTTATAAATGAGTTCATCCAATTCACATTCAAAATTATAGTTAGCATTTGTGAATTTTCTTCCATCATATTTTTCTCATTCTTGTTCTACTCAACCTCTTATTTTTATCCTATCTCTGTTACTTTATCCTTTCTTCTTACCCTCCTATTCCTTATTCCACCCACTCCTCTAATCCTCCCTTATTCTTTCTCTCACTCCCCTAAATCTTAATCTATATACCCTACTAAAAGTATTTCCTTTATCCTAGTTCTCTTATTTCTTTCTAAATTTAGAAGAATTTCAAGCCATTCTCCAATCAATAAATGGTCAAAGGATATGAACAGACAATTTTCAGAGGATGAAATTAAAACTATTTATAGTCATATGAAAAGGTGCTCCAAATCACTATTGATCAGAGAAATGCAAATCAAGACAACCCTGAGGTACCACTTCACACCTGTCAGATTGGCTAAAATGACAGGAAAAGTTAATGATGAATGTTGGAGGGGAAGTGGGAGGGCTAGGACACTGATGCATTGTTGGTGGAGCTGTGAATGGATACAGCCATTCTGGAGAGCAATTTGGAACTATGCTCAAAAAGTTAACAAACTGTGCATACCCTTTGACCCAGCAGCATTTCTATTGGGCTTATATCCCAAAGAAATCATAAAGGAAGGAAAAGGCCCCACATGTGCAAGAATGTTTGTGGCAGCCCTTTTTGTAGTGGCTAGAAACTGGAAATTGAATAGATGCCCTTCAATTGGAGAATGGCTGAATAAATTATGATATATGAATATTATGGAATATTATTGTTCTGTAAGAAATGACCAGCAAGATGATTTCAGAGAGGCCTGGAGAGACTTACATGAACTGATGCTGAGTGAAATGAGCAGAACCAGGAGATCATTATACACGGCAACAACAGTACTATATGACGATCAATTCTGATGGACATGGCTCTCTTCAACAATGAAATGTTTCAAACCACCTCCAATTGTTCACTGAAGAAAGCCATATACACCCAGAGAGAGGGATGCGAAATGTGGACCACAACATAACATTCTCATACTCCTTCACTGATGTTTGCTTACATTGTGTTTCCTTTATCTGATATATCGTTTGTGTAGATAAGATTTTTCTTGCACAACAATGATAAGTTTGGAAATATGTATACATATATTCGATTCGCCAATATTTTAACATAATTAATATGTAGTGGATATCCTGCCATCTAGGGGAGCGGTGGGGAGTTGGGGGGAAAAATTTGTAACAGAAAGCTATGTAAGGGTTATTGTTGAAGAATTACCCACACATATGTTATGCAAATAAAATAAAAAAATAATTAAAAAAAATAAATTTAGAAGAATTTTAGACCCTTTTATATATTTCATTTTTGCTGATCCCAAGCTTATAGCAAGATTTTCATTTAAACTAATATATAACTATTTTGGGGGGTGGACAAAAGGGGATAGATTGATTATGTCAGAATGGGGAGGAATTATAATGCCTATAAAATCCTAAATTAGAAGGAATAAATGAAGAGTTAAAAAACCATGAATGAAAGGCTGAAACTTGGACTAATAGATTTGCCTTTTACCTAAACTAATGAGAAACTATTATGGAACAGTCCAATTTTTTGTCTACCTGGTTTTCTAAGATTTAAATGACAGATAATAATAATAATAATAATAATAATACCATTATTCCAGTTTCTGTACTTTCTTAAAATTTACAAAGTACTCATATCTTTCTTTTAAAAATTTTTCTTTACTGGGACACTAATACATTGTTGGCGGAGCTGTGAACTGATTCAACCATTTTGGAGAGCTTAAAGGGCTATCAATCTGTGCATACCCTCTGATCCAGCAGTGTTTCTACTGGGCTTGTATCCCAAAAAGATCATAAAGGAGGGAAAGGGACCTGCATATGTAAAAATGTTTGTGGCAGCCCTTTTTGTAGTGGCTAGAAACTGGAAACTGAATGCATGCCCATCAGTTGGAGAATGGCTGAATAAGTTATGTTATATGAATGTTATGGAATATTATTGCTCTATAAGAAAGGATCAGCAGGATGATTTCATAGAGGCCTGGAAAGACTTACATGAACTGATGCTAAGTGAAATGAGCAGAACCAGGAGATCATTATACACAGCAACAAGACTATATGATGATCAATTCTGATGGACATGGCTCTTTTCAATAATGAGATGATTCAGACCAGTACCAGTGATCTTATGATGAAGATAGCCATGTGCACCCAGAGAGAGGTCTGTGGGGATGGAGTGTGGATGACAACATAGTATTTTCACTTTTTTGTTGTCGTTTGCTTCCATTTTGTTTTCTTTCTCATTTTGTTTTCTTTTTGATTTGATATTTCTTGTGCAGTACAATGATTGTGGAAATATATATAGAATTGCACATATTTAATTTATATTGAATTATGTAGGGGAGGGAGTGGGAGGAAGGAAGGGAAAAATTTGGAAGACAAGGTTTTACAAGGGTGAATGTTTAAAATTATCCATGCATATGTTTTGAAAATCAAAAGCTTTAATAAAATAAATAAATAAAGGAAAAATGTTTTATTGAAATTTGCTTTTATATTACAGATTACTCCCAGTTCATGAGAGGTCTCCAACAAAGTAATTTGGTTTTATATATATATATATGCATATATATATATACATATATACATATACACACATATATACAAAGATATTTTTGTGTGTGTGTGTGTGTGTAATATATAAAGGTATGTATCATTCTGTATTCTAAATCCATCATGTCTCTATAATGCATAGCATATTTCATACATTCAGAGTAACCTTTTAAAAAATACTTAGCATTGAACTAAGTGATACAATAGACAGAATTCTGGATCTGGAGTCAGAAAAACCTAAACTAAAATTTGGTCTCAGAAATTTACGAGAAGTGTTTCCCATGTTTCCCATTAACACCTTCATAGTGCTTGACATTCAGGAAGTCGTCCCCTGGGTTAAAGTACTACAGATCCCTGCACAAGGACATTTATCATCTGGGAAGGAGAATGACTCTCTTGGACACTTGCAGAAACTTAGCCATTCTCCACTGCCTCATTTCATCTTCACATCAGTCCTGAGAGAGAGAAGCAGGCATCTTATATCTGAAGCAATTAAAACTCTGACAGGTGAGATGACTTAACCGGGGAAAAGTCAGCTTCAGTGGGGATGAGGCTTCAGCTCTTTGGACTCCAAGTAAATTCTGAGCTTTTCCTGCCCAGCTTCTTTTGCCAGCCAAGAATACCCAGCCTCAGCTTAGTTACAAGCCCTGACATGTTGTATGTGTTATTGCAAGCTCAACCATGTGTGCTGTTGAGGGATCAAGGTGCAAAGCTCCTCTAGTCTCCTCCGTTGTCACCAGAGCAGAACACTTCAGTCTTGGCAGATAGATGTAACACCTCTAAACTAGCCAAGTAATAGGAAGCCAGTGCGGAACCAGAACCTGGCAGACACACAGCTATCATTTTTGTAATGTCCTTGACAGCCAAGGCCAGAGTAGTCAAGTACATGGGGCTGCCTCTCTCATTTCAGACAGTCTGGGCTAATGGTTATTAAATTTGGAGTTTGTAGAGGTCTTCTGAATGGGAAGCGTATGTCAAAAAGTATATGAAGAAATGGAATTGTATAGAATCTATCCCAAAATAGAAAATTGGCTTCCCTAGAATGTTTTTCATCAACTCTTAGATAGTTTAGCCCTATCCTAAGTATTTTTTGCAAACTCTTATTAGAACCAGGGACCTTAATCAGGATTGACAGTGAAAAATAATGTTTCTGTCTTTTTTTAAGCTTTTTATTTTTAAAATACATGCATAGTTTTCAAATTTCACCCTTGCAAAACCTTGTGTTCCAATTTTTTTCTCCCTCCCTTCCCCAACACTTTCCTTAGATAACAAGTAATCCAATATATGTTAAACACGTGCAATTCTTCTATACATATTTCCACAATTATCATAATACTTTTGACTTAGACTCCCAGAATCAAATTTGAAGTTGAGAAGGATAAGATTGAGGTCTGCAAACTCTTCTGTAAAGTTTCAAGAAAAATCAACTTGTTATTTTTTTTTTGTTTTCATTTGAGAATATTCACCCAAAAGCATTTGGAAGCAGATTGTGAATATGGCATGTTAGACAATTATCAGGTTTTGAAATATCTTCTCTCTTATTCTGAAAGGAGATTAGAGAGAATGCAAACTGTTTCATGGGACAAAAGCAGAGAACATTTTCTTTGATAATAGGTGAGCCCCTCTGAATCCCCCAGCAAGCCCTGTCTGGACTTTAAATAAGTCTGAGCCTAGAGCCAAATCTGACCCTGAACATACAGGATAACAAGATTTAGAAAACCAAAGGGCTTCGTCTGGTTCTTTGAAGATACTCAGACTTAACTTAAATGTCAGTAGATCTCTGTGCCCCACAGAATGAGAAAAGCCTGCCAGAGACAAGGAAGTTTTCACACAAACTATTACACATCATTAGCTAAGAGGAGTAAAAAGACTCATCTACTTCCTGTGATTTTCTCCTGCTGTTCCTTGCAAGGTGAAGCCTCCTGTAAAGAGCCATTTCAATGCAAAATAGGCTTTGGTATCACTAAAAGTCCCAGATTATTTCCAGGGAAACAATGACACCTTCTAAGAGTGTATACATGTTTCTGGATATCTGTATCTGTGTCTTTGTGTGTCTGGGGATGTCTATGTGTGTTTATAAATATCTGTATACTTGTTTGTGTATTTTTTGTGTGCATATGTTTTTCTAGCTCTGAGTATCAGTGTATTTCTCAGAGTGTCTATGTGCGAATGTGTCTGTGTGAGTGTTTCTGTATATATCTGTCCAAGTTTGGGTATGTGTGGTTTTCTATATGTGTATGTCTGGGTGTGTATGTGTGTTTATGTGTATTTTCATGGATCTGTGTGGGTATGGTCTCTTGGTTCTTTCTGGGAATATCTGTGTATTCTAGGGGACATCCTGCTCCTACACAAAAGTTAAGTGTGCTGGATTTGGAATCAGAGGATGTGGCTTTAGATCCTAACTCCATTTCTTATTCTCTGTGAGATCTTGAATAAGTGACTTAACTTATTCCAGATCTCAGGTTCCCCATCTGTAAAATAAGGGGATTGGAACCAATGAGCTCTCCTAAAGTCCTTTTTCCCCCAAAAACCTATGATGCCATTATCTTCTAGATGCAAAAATGCTCTTTAAGCATCTTTACTCCCATCCCATCTTTTGCCATTTATGGATATTTGCCTCATAGTTCTTTCTGAAGTGGAGTATGATGATGAGCTGTCTTCTTAGCTTTAGGAAACTGCAGCTCTAACATACTTTCCCTATTCAGGAAGGAGAGTTTCTTTGTGGAGCACTCAAACTTAACCTTAACTTCTGCCGCCTATTCTCCAGGGGAAGCAATATTGGCATTTAAATAGAACTGAAAGATATACAAAGACATTATTACCTCATTTGACCCTTACAAACACTAGGTGAAGTGGGCACAGAAGTATTAGGTCAATTGTATAGAAATGAGATAGTAAGGGGAACTGGGGCTCTACTAGTTTAAGTGACCTACCTGCTCCTCATCCTATAGCTAGAGGTAGGACTGAAAACAATGTTTTTGAGGTCAAATTCAGTGTTCTTTCTACTATACCCAATTCAGGTTGTTCAAATATAGACCTAAATAGGAAGGTTTTTCACTCAAGTTTCCATTGCTCCTTGTAAACTCATGCTGCCAGACAATAAGAAGTTTTTCCGGAGAGAAATGTATATCCAAGTTAATAACCTTTCCCTCTTTCTCTTTTCTGGCAGTCCCTCTCCAGATATCTTGGGGTTTACTGTCTAGATTTCTTTCTTAAGGATCATATCTTACACCAAAACCACTCCGATTCTTATTGATTGACCACCAATAGGTCCCAGGCCAAGCCCCATTTGCTCATTGTTTGAGTCCTGATTGATAAAGATGGAAAGTAAATAGGAATCATTTCTGCTTTCACCAGAAATCCTGGGGCCTCCCAGATTTATTTAAATTTTTTTTGACTAAGTGAAAGAGCATCTATCTAGCCTTAATCACCAAATGTGATATGTCGTGTGTGTGTGTGTGTGTGTGTGTGTGTGTATTATGGATATCCAAGTGAAGAATTCTTTGGAATGGGAAAAGACCTGAATAAAAGAAACTAACCAGAAGATTATTACATAAGTTCAGCTGTTCTGTGATGAGGCTCTCAGCCAAACTGAGACCTGTTAAAGACTTTAGCTTAAAAAGGCTCAAGGTCTCTCACTGTATCTAGGGCCATCTCCAATCTTCTTGATCTATGTCTAAGCACAACCCAGATGGTTCTGGAGAGGAAAGTAAGGCAGGTGACCTTGCCCAGTCCTCCCTCACTTAAATCCAATTCACTTATCTGTCTTGGCATCACCTCCATGATGTCATGGTCCTCCTCAAGAATGAAGTACCTTATCTCTGGCAGAACCTTATCTTGTCCACTACTTTACAACACACACACACACACACACACACACACACACACACCCAATTCAATTGCACAGTTTTCCTAAAGCATAAAAGAATCTTGAGGTCATAGAATAAACCAGTGAACTCATGCTGTGGACTGAGTAAAAAGTCTGTTGAAACCAGCAATCTATCTCTTTGCACTCTCTCTTTTTGTCTGTCTTTAATTCTCTGTGTTGAACTGAGAGTTAAATAAGACCTGAGTTTGAGTCTTTCCTCTGTCACTTATTAAACTTAACCATGGACAAGTCACTTCATTTTTCTGATTTTTCTCATCAGTAAAATGAATATAATCGTAGCTGTAGCACTTACCTGACAGAGCTGTTCAAAGACTAAATGAAATGAATGCACAAAAGCCATATTGTAAATTTTAAGCACTATATAAATGTCAACAATTATTTCCCTTAAATCACTGGAGGTCTCTATCATTGGTCGACTTTTATTTTTCCCCATAGGGTCATAGATTTAGAGCTGATGGGGAACTCTGTCTCTGCTTCTGTGTCTATCTCAGTCTTTATAAACTCTCCCCTTTTACTACTCACTCACTAGTATCCTCCTCTAGCTCTTACGTCCTTGGGGATGGGAGTGGGTTTACTGTCCTTTCTTGCTTATCCACCTTATTTTTATTTCCTAACTCTAGAATGAGTTATTTCCCTAAACTGTCTTACAGTCTATGAAGAAATGAGATCTTTTCCTGTCTGGCTCCCAGATTTAATTCCTCAGCTTCAGGTTGAAAAGGTGCTCCTCAGAGTTCTAGGAACTCAGACAGTGTTTCCTGTATATCCCAGAACTTCTTTGTTGAGTGTTCTGGGCATGGAGAACTTCACTCTGCTCTCTGGAGAACTATCTAATGCAACAGCTTCTTCTGGATTCTCATCCTGTTCTTATTATTCCTTTTCTCTTGTGCTTTAAAAGTAAAAAAAAAAACATCCCAAATCCTCCAGTTTCTTCATGAAATGCACACCTCTGCATCATCAGTTAACCGGAATGACATAACTGTTTAGTTATTGAATGCTTAAGTATTTGTTTTTTAACCCTTCATTCAATCTGTCTCCATACTTTAGTAATACCATTTCTCCCCTTCCAAGGGCCCATTGTTGTAAGCATAAAGGAGAAGAGAAGGGTAAAAGCCATTTCTATAGAATCTACTATTTGGCAAGCACTATGCTAAGTGCTAGCTCATTTGATCCTTTGTTAGCTAAAAAATATTGTTATCCCCATTTTATTAATAAAATAAAGGTTAAGTGACTTGTCCAATGTCACAGAGCTGGTATCTGAATTCAGGTTTTCTTGAATCTAGACCCAGTACTTTATTCACTTTATTACCTAGCTGCCTCATCTATATGACACATATGTCTTACAAGAGATTGATCTGCATTTATTTTTTAACTAATATTTCAATGTTGGGAGGTGATGGAGTGTGGATAATTGGTCACTTGACTTGGAGTCATGAAGCTTTGAGTTTAAATGCTACATCTGATAATAACTAGCTTTTTGACCTGGGCAAATCAGTTTAACATCTCTGTGCCTCAGCCTTTTTATATTTAATATGAGAGAATGGGAATAAATAGCTTCTAAGTTTCCCATCAGCTCTAAATCTTTGACTATACTGGGAAAAATAAATGTAGACCAATGATAGAGACCTCTGGTGATATAAGGGAAATAATTGTTGACATTTATATAGTGCTTAAATTTTATAATATGGTTTTTGTACATTCAGTTCATTTAGTCTTTGACTAGCTTTGTCAGGTAAGGGTTACAGCTATGAATATATCTGCTTTACTGATGAAAAAATCAGAGAAATGAAGTGACTTGTCGATGGCAAGTTTAATAAGTGACAGAGAAAAGACTCAAACTCAGGTTTTGTTTAACTCTCAGTTCAACAAATCTCCTATTACAACATTCTGCTTCATGAGAAGAGAATGAACATAAGCACAGGGAAACATGAAAGGAGAAAAGATTAAGAGGGGGTGACCAGATGAATCGATGAAAGGTCTCAAGGCCAGGATGACCTGATAGTTACTGTGAGAGAAAGAAAGGCATAAAGAAGCCCCATTAAAGGTGGCTCAATAGACAGACAGCAGGAAAGGTCAACAGGCTGCTTCTAATCCAAATGGCTCTAATGAATTTATAGCACTATACAAACAGGTAGCATGGGCACCTTCTGCTATAGGCCAGTGATCATTAGTGTATTGTCAATTAGAAGCTAAAATAAGATAAGAGACCATAAATGCCATCTGTAGTAGCGAGAGGTAATGTAGCATAATAGAAAGATCACTGGAATTAGAATGAAGAGAAAAGTGGGGTATCCAAATCCTACATTGAACAACAGTGGGATCAGGCCATGAGAAGCAACTTTGTGTCTAGCCTGATGAGATAGAGAGACCATGTCTTAAAAAATATTATGGAATCTAAGAGTATGAAGGGCTCTTGTAGATCATGTAGTTTGACCTGTATGTGATGAAAATTCCTCTTTACAACTACTCTGAGAATTGGCCTAAGACTTCCAGTCTAACTGATACCTTACAAAAATCTGCTCTGTATCATCACTGACAAGTAGCCACCCAAACTCTGCTTGAAGACCTCCAATAAGGGGAAGTCCACCATCTCCTAATTCAATACATTCCACTTGATTACTGGGAAACTATTGGGTAGACTCAGATAAAGCCAGCAATTTACTAAAACTGATAAATCTTTTTTTTAAACAGAAACTGTTGTCTGGAAAGGCCTCTATCATTTCAGGATTGTGAAGTTGACTTTTTTTGAGCTCATGTAATATGTATCACCATTAAATTTCATCTTATTTGACTTGACTTATAATTCTAGACTATTGAAATGTTTTAGATAGACTGTCAGCAAGAGTGTTAGCTGTCCCTCTTGACTTTGTGTTACCTGCAAACTTGAAAAGTACAACTTGTAGGGTTTCCTTCAAATTACAGTTGAAAGTGGAAGAGGCGATAATGATATCTATTGAGTTTGATATCATTCAGGGTATTATGAAGATCAAGTAAGATTATATCTATATAAATATAAATATGTATACATATATACATATAATTACAAAAATATGTATATGTGTGGATATATATTTATTTGTACATAATATTTTAATATATCTATAAATGCCAGTTATAACAGTGTCCATATTGGTTTTCGTGTCTTAAGTCCTTTCACTATTCTAATTCATTTTCTACACAGATACTAAAGTAATTTTTTTCTAAAGTGTAAGTCCAATTGTGTCAAACTCTATCTAGTTAAACTCCAGATGTTTTCTATTACCTCTACAATAAAGTATAAACTCCCGTTTAGTATTTAAAGCTTTTCATAATCAGGATTCTTTCTATCTTTCTGGTTTGCTTTTATATTCCTCTCTTCCACACATGTTATTCCAACCATCCCTATTTTATTTGCTATTTATTACACATTACACTCTATTTCCTGTCTCCAGGAATTTTATTGGCTATATCCCAAGTCTGGATGCTATCTCTCCTTACTTCTATCTCTTAAAATCCCTGGCTTTCTTTAAGGACTTAGCTTGAAGACCATCATCTGCAAGGAATCATTTTCAATTTCCCCACTTGCTAGTCTTTTCTTTTAAGGCAACCTTATAACAACTTTGTATATATTTAGCATACATCAATTTATGTACATGCTATTCCTTTGCCTCCTAGCCAACTAAAATGTAAGCTCCTTGAGAGCTGGGAACGTCCTTTGCTTTTTCTTTGTACTTAAAAAAATGCTTGATAAATGATTGTTGATTTAATACTCATTTATGCAGAGAAGAATGACAGTATTACCTTATATCAAAAATTCTCACAATACAAAGGCTTAGATAAGGCTCCTGGATCATAGCCAAATTATCTCAGAAAATCACATCCTGGTGCCAATTCCCCTTGTGAATATGCTTTTTAAAAAAGGAATTAAAAAGGATAGTTTATTGAAAGGTTGGAGAAAAATAAAATATAATATAGAACTTTTGAAAAATAAAAATATCTTTTAATAAGCAATTCTTTTAAATCTAGGCAACATACTCAATTGAAAAGAGCAGAGCCCGAGGGAAATATCTGAGTTCAAATCTCATTTCTGCCATTTCTACTGGTGTGATCTTGGCCAAGTCACTTTCCTTCTAGCTCTAAGTCAATGAGCTTGTGACTAGACAGACAACAATAGGTATCACTTTTATTCTGATTGTGGGTTCAACTGTGGTCCCCCCCACTCCCCATCTCTCCATTCCTTCTTCCATTGTTCCCAGTACTCAACATCAGGCATTGCTCTCAGGAAAGGCTAAAAATCCTCAGCCCAGGTAAGTGCTGGGCCATTATTAGCTAAAGTTTCCACTTGGCCACAGGGAATGCCTCCAGAGATTTCTATTTTGGAAAAAACTCAGTTTTTACCTGAGTTACATCACAACCAGTTACATACACCAGTGCCAGACCAGGTATCTCCTTGCACTCATTTGTGGTTATTTCCTTTTGCAGGCAGTGCAGCCCCCTTCGGGCCTTACAAAGGTCTGCCCAAGATACAGGACCCTGCCTCACTTTATCTTTAAGGATTTCCCAGTCCTATGGCTAAATATGATTCCTCTGTCTCTGTCTCTTTGTATATGTTTCTTTTTCTCTCTTTCCCTCTTCTCTCTGTCTCTGTTATGTTTCCATCTCTCTTTGTAGACAGACGTGTATATATGTATGTATATACATGCATATAAACATACATTGTATATATTTTAACATATACTTTTAAATTCTTCATCATGAAGCTACATGAGTCATATTGGATATTAAGTATATTTTTGGCAGATCTTCCATTTTTTTCCAAATCTAGCCTTGATTCCAGTTTTTTTTCTTTTAATTAAAAAAAATTTCATTAATTATTTTCTCTCCCTCCTACCTTCCCCATAGCAAATTTAAAAAAAAGGAAAGGAAAGGAAAGGAAAAGAAAAAGAAAATTTTTATAAAAAATATGTATGATGAACCAAAAAAATTCTCATATTGGCCCTGTTCAAAAATGCAAATCTTATTCTGGATCTTGACTGACTATAAATGTTTTTAAAAAATTTTTATTGATATTTTCAGCTTCTTACATCACCATGTTGTTGTTTTTCAGTCATGTCTAACTCTTTGTGACCCTGTGGACCACACTGTTTATGGAATTTTTTGACAAACCTCAAAGACCCTGAAGCAATTTGCCATTTCCTTCTCTATAGAATTAAGAAATTACACGTTATACTCAGAGTCATACAGCTAGTAAGTATTTCAGGCTGGATTTGAATTCAGATATTTCTTATCTGTTTTGCTCTATTCATTGAGTTATTTAGCTGCCTCTACCAGTGCCTAAGTATCCCTTTCTTTCTCAGAACTAACCCATATTACAAATAATATTTTTGAGAGGAAAAAACAAGATAGTAAAACTGATCTCTACATTGAAAAAGTCTAAAAATATGTACAATGCTTATGGACCTCCTATTTTCATGGAAGGGTGTTATTCAGTTGAGTCTGACTCTGTGACCCTATTTTGGGGTATTCCTGGCAAAGATACTGGAATGATTTGCCATTTCCTTTTTGAGCTCATTACAGTGAGGAAACTGAGGCAAATAGGGTTAAATGACTTTCCCAGGGTCATTTATTAAGTAGTAAATGTCTGAGACTGGATTTGAACTTAAGAAGATGAATCTTCCTGATTTCCAGCCCGATGCACTGTATCACCTAGCTGTTCCCCATGAAGAATGAGGTTGGCTGGATCTTTTCATACCTCATATCATATTTTCATTTGAGGGGTACCTACAAATTTTGATGTCTTTTCTCATTCTAGCAAATAGGAGGAATGCCTCCTCTGCCTCTCACTCTACCCTCCCTTTCTCTCCCCAGAATAGACTTCTCTGCTACTTTAAAAGCTGATAAAGCACCCTAAATTTTCCCTAATTATCTTTCAAGTCCCAAAAAATCTCTCTGAGGCAGCTGGAAGGGATTATTCAAATGGCTGTTGCCAGGCATATTTTGAGAAGGTGAGAATAGGAGGTAGGGAAGAGAGAGGAAAGGTCCCAGCATAGCTATAATTGGATAGATTGTATGATTATCAAAGTTTAAGAGGGAATCACAAATATCTCCCAGTGTTCACATCCTCTAATAAGCATACTGATCTGCTGTAAAATAATACTACTAACTATAAGCTATAAAGTCCAAGTGCTTAGTGTGGAGCAGTACCTCTTAGCAGGGACTAGAAGGATGGAAGCAGGTTTCCATGGCCACAACAGGAAGAAGAGATCCTCCTGGATAATTCTTAAAAGAATAGCCACCACATTTCCAACTGGGAGGGGGGGAATTTTGTGCTTCATGGCATATAGAACCTTTACCACTTTCTAACTTGAGTGACCAGAGGTGAATCATATCATCTTTTTGGACCTCAGCAGACTTTTATTAAACCAGAAAATTTATAAAGTCCCTGATGGATCTAAATCTCATGGCCCTCAAAATATCTTTCTGAAGAGAGGTATTTGAATGTCTCCTTTCTCAAAATCAGAGGCTTGAAACCTGTTATTTCTATTTTTTTATTACAGTTGTCCCATTGGTCTAGGAAGTTCCCCTCAGACCATGGGAATTTTTAGTATACAAGTATAGAATAAACACTTTATATGTTAAAGTGGAAAGGATGTTAGATTTGGAGTCAGAGGGCCTGAATTAAAAATCCTGGTTCTGTACCTTACTGTATGATCCTAAATCATTTAGCTAACTTATTTGAAATTCACCTTCCTGATTTGTAAATTGAGAGGGATTGGACTAAATCATCTAGGAGATTGACTTAGAAACTGGAAGCAGCTTCAAAAGTTATATAGTCCAGTCATTTCATTTTGTAAATGAAGCAACTTTAGTTCTGGAAGACTGTCATTTGTCCAAGATCACGTAAGTAGTGAGCATCAAAGGCTGACTTCCTAATGACCATTCTTTCTACAGTGCAATACTGCCATCCTCTTTTTTTGCTCTAATTCTATGGTTCCATGATCATACAAAATAATAAAAGCCAATTGTTGGAGAAAAAAATCAACACGCATTTATTAATTACCTACTATGCCTGTCTGGGTATTCTAATAAGTATGAGGACTACCATGACAATAATAAAAACAGCAAAACAACAAAACCTTTTTCTCAAAGATCTTATATTCTATTGAGGATGAATACCCATATTCTGTGTTCCTAGCTAGGTTAAAATTTGAATATGTAGGGATAATACTGAAGGGAGATTCTAGCAGCCTTCATAGCACTTGAAGAGAAAGTGAAAATTGGAAAATTAAGTGCAACAATGTGGTGAAATAATAGGGCAGGGAGTCCAGAGATAAAGGTCACAGTTCACAAGATGTTTAGAGTGAGCCAGGCAGGACCTTAGATATCAACTAGTTCATCTTTCTTAATTATTCAGAGGAAAAAAATGAGACCCAGAGAGGGAAGATAATTTAACTTGAAGTCATACAGCTAGTTAATCAATAATCAACAAGCATTGTCTAAATGTTTTTATGTGTGTGTATGTGTGGGGCAGCTAGATAGTACAGTAGATAGAGTGCTGGCCCTGAAGTAAGGATGACCTGAGTTCAAATTCAACTTCAGACACTTCATACTTCTTAGCTGTGTGACCCTAGGCAAGTCACTGGCCTCAATTGCCTCAGCAAAACAAAACAAAACATTTTTGTGTGTAGGATACTATATTAGATGCTGTGAATGTTAAATGACTAAAATAAAAATATGACTCCTGCCTTTATGGAATCAGCAATCTAACTAAAGGAAGCAAAATTTGTTGGCTAGTTAATTGCAAAGCCAACACTAATTCCAGGTTTATTCATTGCTAATTCATTGCTATTTCTACTCCAGGCTAACCCTCTTGTGACTCAGAGGTAAGTGGTGCAGTACTATATTCTCTAGCCTGAAGATTGGAGTTAAAAATGTTTATCTCCAAGTAAAAAAGGGACATAATATCTCACAAGTGGCTCTGAGAAGACAATATTTCTTTCTTTAACTATTTTTCACCAAATACAATGTTTGGACGATACTATCAGTGGGAATATGAGGATTAAAAAGTGGAAGATTTTGTTTTAAAGGATCAAGTTGGAATGAAGACAAATAACATGAGCCCTGACACTCATAGATGACATACAAATAAATGGATTTCTCAACGGATCCAGCTTTTGACTCAATGTATCTAGGCAACAGAAGTCTGGATTTAATAACAGATGTTCGCTGCATAGCAATAACCATATAATGCCAGGGTAGACTAAAACAGCATTTTATCAACCAATAAATGTACTGTTTGCTTTAGTTTACCATTTTGTTCTTCAGCTCCTTTAAAAAAAGGAAAAAAAAACAGAGGACAGATTGATTCACTCAGCATCTGCTGAACTCAATATGCTCAGATTCATTTACAATAAAAAAAAATCTGCTCTCTGTTTACATTTTTTACCAAAGCATATGATCTGATGTGTTAACACCACCAACTGGGTTTGCCAGAATGACTTTCAGGGATGCTGTACTACTATTTGGAACCCATTTAGGGGGATAACAATGTATTGGGGTTGTTCTCCTTTGAGCAATAGTGAAAGAGTATAATCTGTATTCCCCAAACACACATTTGTGAAAGGATAAGAATGAACATTGACTTCTGCTAATTCGTGGCAGCTTTCCTTTACAAAGCCAGTATCTCTCAAATCTTTTTAAATAGGGTCCTATTTAAAACAAAATCAGGTTACACAAATTTTAAGGAATTTGCTCTCTTGACATCTTCAATAAACTGAGGCACACCTATGTCTTCAAAGAACAAGCTACAAACCACATTGGAGGAAAGCAGTGCATTCTGCTTGTGCTGTAAAGACCCTGGAAATAAACATTTTATTTTTACAATGGAAAGCCTTCTAGTTTCAATTGAAGCCTTGGGAGAGACCTCTATATTACCCCAGGATGGGTGCTCTGAATTGGAGGGAAGGTGGTAAAAAAGAGGGTAAAATGGGTTCACAAAGAGTAACACAACAGAAATAACTCAACAACAACAAGACAGACCAGCTCAGAATTGCAGAGGTAACCCTTATTCTAATGTTTTCTTTTAGAACTCTCTGCTTTATCTGTCCTTCAAACACTGATTCTAGCAATTAATCTGTTTTTCTCTACTACTCCAGCTGTTTATAATACTTACTGAGAGCACAGGGACCTTTACTACCTTCCCACTCTCAAAGATATATTTACTACTTAAAGGCAATAATTGAATCATCTACTGTTTTTGTGTCCCCCAGAATATCTCACACAAGACCAGGAACATGAATGGAAAACAGTTATTGACTTACTATTGTGAACAACAGTTTCACTCATGGATCAACTAAGGAAGATCATAATAATCTTTCTACAAAGAAAGATTTTTGCCTGCAGTGGACAATCACCTTAAAGTTGGTGTCTCTGTAGTGAATAAAAACTTCTTCCTATTTTTGTTTTATATAGGATGGCTCTCTTAAGATTGGCAAGATCCAAATTAATATGCGAGTGGTAGTCAATAACATTGTGCATCTCTAGGTAAAAACCAAAAGAGCAATTAATGATTGAAACCAGAATCATTTGATTTATCACAGAGAGAAAAGGTAAACAATTTGTGAATGATGTTTAACACTCCACTGGTGCCTCAACATTTTAAAAGGTGGCTGGGTGATAAATAGTTCCCCTGACATCATGGTTTAGAGCAGCTTTTTGGAAAGGACTGTTGCTAAATAATGGGCTTTTTTGTGTGGAGTAGCAGAGTGAACATAACACTGGAGAGAACTTTGGTTCAAGCCTTACATAAGATACTTAACTAGTTGTTTGATTCTAGATAAGTCACTTAATCTTTGAATGTCAATTTCTTCATCAACAAAACAGGTATTAAAATAGTACTTACCTTAAAGGATGGGGGCAAAGATCAAGTGAGAAAATATATATAAAATCTTTTCAAATCTCAGTGCTATTTAAACATGAATAATAATGACCCTAATAATAATGGTTATTGCTTTTTTTCCGTATTTGTCAATTCTGTTAAATTGATGGAGAAAAAGTCTAGGAGTCTTCCTTTACCCCCTCAAAAAATAGGAAGGAAAATCAATAGTATTCAAGCATCCAGAGCTTCAGATGCTCTGGATCCTATTGTGAGGAAAGTACTCTGTAAACTTCTAAACACTCTATCAGTGTAAAATATTATGTTTAATCAATGAAATGATCCCTCTATGATTGAAGAGCTCCTTGTGTGGTATTTCCTTCAGTAAAACAGTAAAGGCATCAGGAAAAGTGTGGGACATTCAATGATTTTACTTTCTTCAGGACAGAGAAGAGGGTGCACACTGGGTCAATATTGTTTGACAATCCTTCACTGAGAATCAGTTTAGATATCCAATATGGGGTATTGTGGATAGAGCACTGGACTGGAAATCAAGAAAATTCATCTTCCTGAATTCAAATCTGGCCTCACACACTTACTAGCTGTATGACCCTGGGCAAATCACTTTTTCCTTGATTTCCTCATCTGTAAAATTAGCTAGAAAAGAAAATATCAAGCCACTCCAAATATCTCTGCCAAGAAACCATAATGGGGTTACAAGTATGACATGACTGAACAACTAAACACAGACAAACATATTCACTATGATTTCTAGCCTGAAATGAACTCCTTCTTTAGTTCTACTAAGGAGAACACTTGGTGGCATCTAATGGAACAAAGGTAATTTGGGCAGAGGTGTGAAATATGTGTACTGGGGCCCACAACACTTTGAAATCTAGCTAAAATCAGATTAAAATGCAATTGGGGAAGATTTAACAAAATAAAAACCACAAAAAACAGATAAGACTACATTTTAAAATCAGATCAGCATGCCAATTTCATGCATCTTTATGTAAGGTTTAATGACCCCCATTTTTATTGGAATTTGACAACCCTGATATAGTGGATAGAATGCTGGTCTTGGAGTTAAGAAGCCCTGAGTTCAATTTCTGATTGATACTTGGTACTGTGTAACCCTAGGCAGGTCACTTAAGCTCCCAATGCCCCAGTTTCTTCCGAAAAATGAAGGTAGATTTGATAGTTTTCAAGCTCCTTTCTGGCTCTGAATCTGTGATTTTATGCATGGGCTCTGGAGTTGGGCTGGAGAGCCACAAAAGAAATACTTGTCAAACTAGCTAGCTCTTAGCCATGTAGGGCAGCCGGTGCATGCAATGCTACAATAAGCACTTGGTGATGAATCTAGACCCACCATCCCCTCTTCTGGACTTCAGTTTCTTGAGCTGGTTAAGCGTTCTAGATTTGGAGCTCAGTGTAATAGATTTGGAGGTGGAAGAGAACTCTAGCACCATGTAGTCTATCCCCATTTTTCATTTTACAAATCAAAACTCTGAGAGGATGAGTTACTCATGAAAAACAACTAGTAAGTTATTCAGTCATTCAGTCTCTGTGACTCCATGGAATATACCATGGAAATGCTGTCCATGGGGTTTTCTTAGAAAACATACCAAAGTAGTTTGTAATTTCCTTCTCAAGTTCATTTTATAGAAAGGGAAATTAAGGCAAACAGGGTAAAGTGACTTGCCCAGGGTCACAGTGTCTGAAGTCACTTTTGAACTCTAGTCTTCCTAATTCTAGGACTAAGACTCTATGCACTGAGATCTACCTACTTGCCTCCACCTGGTAAAAAGCAAAATTCTAATTGAAACCAAAAGATGCCAACATTTTGAGACTATTTGTTGCAAGAGGAATGGCAGAAAAGCCTAGCTTCCAACCTGCCTTCATTTAATTAATCTTAAAATGTTGGTTTGAGAGTGTACCTCAGCAGCTTGCAATCTGAGCAAAAATTGGTATTTATGTCCCAGAAGGCAAGCCTAGAATACAATTTTTAGGATACACAATTTAGTGTTTTTTTTTTCTTTTGACCCGAAATCCTAGACTTCTTTCATTAGACATTGCTAGATGATCTCTGGGCTCCCTATAGGCTCAATTAAAAAAACAAACAAACAAACAAACAAAAAACCAACCCTGAGTCTACATTCCTCAAAAAAAAATAAACAAAAGATTAAGGGTATCTGGAGACTAAAGAGATCCTCAATATTAACTCCAAAGTCAGAATTAGAGCTTCTGTAGTATCTCTCTTCTCCCCTACCCCATACGAGGCTCTGCTACTTTATGTAGAGTCATTATTAAATTTTCCAAAATTCCATAAACCACTGAACTTACCCACAATACCCATTTAAGCTAAATTAAAATTCCTCTTAAAGAAAAGACCCACTTGCCTAAATTCAATGATTTAAATTCTTCAGGTTTAATTATTCACCTAATTTGGATCTGCCTAGGGAGACTGCCAAATGCAATGCAAAGCCATAGGTAGTTTAGAGGCAAGTCTGGGAAACAGCTCCGGCTTCTCCTTTACTGTTTTACTGAAGAAAATACCACACAAGGAGCCCTTCAATCATAGAGGGATAATTTCATTGATTAAACATAATAGTTTACAATGATAGTGTTTAGAAGTTTACAGAGTACTTTCCTGACGCCAGTCTGTGGAAGTTCAAGTATTATCACCCTGTTTTACATGAGGGAACTTAGGGAGGACACTACTTGGCTACTTCCCTAACCAGTGGCAATGTTTTCAAAATTTGAATTTAAAATTTTTAATTGGTGTTTTCTGCTTTTATACCTTTCATTTCCAAATCAATTCATTGAGCCATTATTTTTAACAAAGAACAAAAATAAAGATTTTATTGAATCAGATGGTATCCATACCCTTAGTCCCCTCACCTCTCTGTTGAAAGTGAGGGAGATACATTTATTTATTTATTTTTTGTGACTTGGGTTGGTAATTATAATTACACAACCTATAGTGTGTGTATGTGTATGTATTCTTCCTTTGTATACTATTTACTTTGATTTGCATCAGTTCATACAGAACTGCCTATGCTTTTCTATATTCTTCAAAGTTGCCATTTCTTAAGGCATGGCAATATTCCAATACTTTCATATACCACAATTTCTTTTCCCCCCTTCTCTTTACTCTCTTTCCAGTTTTTTGCTACTACAAAAAGGGCTGCTTTAAATATTTTAGTGTATATAGATCTTTCTATCTTTGATATACTGTTGCCTGTTGTTATTCAGGTTTTGTTTAGTCTTATCCTATTCTTCATGACCTTATTTAGGGTTTTCTTTGCAAAGATACTGGAGTGATTTGCCATTTTTTTTTCTCCAGTTCATTTTATAGATAAGGAAATTGAGGCAAAAAGGATTAAGTGATATTTTTTTTCGAAAATCATATAGCTAGCAAGTGTTTGAGACTGGATTTGAACTTAAGTCTTCTTGATTCCATTCCTGGTATTCTATTCATTGTATCACCTATCTCTGATATACTTGGAGTATAGTTATCCTTTCCACATAGAGGTGGTTAGGGAAATGGAAAATCCAAGTAAAATTTTTTGGACTTCCCTTCATACCAGAGAAGAAGTCTTTGTTTTTTCTTTTTAAAAAAATGGGATGTTTACAGTACCTTAGTATAAATTTTGGGGGACTTCCTTCTGGGGGTGGAGCCATGGTGGCAGAGATCAGACAGGAGTCTCTGTAACCTCCTCTAACCTCCCCTCAAACCAACAACATATGAAGCCTCTAGACTGATTCTGAAGCAAAAAAATCCACAATATCTGGAGAACAACACAATTCTAGAAGAAGATACTCTGGAAGAACCTCAAAACAGGTCTGTTTTAATTGGGCAGGGGGGTGGTCTACTGAACCCAGACTGCAGCGCAGGGAGACCAGGGCAGGGAGCTGGAGCAGGGAGCTGGAACAGGAGTGGGAGCATTGTGCTTTTCACACACCTGGGAGTCTTCTGGGGGCCTCTTGGACCAATCTGTCCTGATTGTGGGCAGGTGGTTTGGAGGGTCTGCCTTTTAAGGGGGATAGATTGTGAACCACTGAACCCCTGATGAGCATCGGACCTAGCTGCCATTACACAGCACCTTAAAGCAATCAATCAAACAACAGGACTGATCAGCACCAGAAATAATTCAATCAGCAGAACTGCCTAGTACCTGAAATAATTCAATCAGCAGAACTGCCCCAGGGCAAATTAAAGCAGCTGTCCCACCTTTGCCCTAAACAGACCTCACACCTTTAAAAAATGAATAAAAAACCAAAAAGAGCTCTCACCATAGACAACTTTTATAGAGAGAGGGAAGAACAGACCTCAAATCCTGAGGCCCCTAAAGGTAAAGCAACTCCAGAAAAAGCCCCAAAGAGAGACATAAATTGGTCTCCATGTCACAAGGCTTTCTTTGAA
>JAJPUD010003701.1:0-29279 GCA_023553655.1 Myrmecobius fasciatus | reverse complement strand
ATTAGGCATTGACCCACACCTAACACCATATACCAAGATAAGGTCAATATGGATTCATGATATAGGTATAAAGAATGATATTATAAACAAATTAGAACAATGTAGGATGGTTTACCTCTCAGACCTGTGGAGGGGGAAGGAATTTGTGACCAAAGAAGAACTAGAGGTCATCATTAATCACAAAATAGATAAGTTTGACTATATCAAGTTAAAAAGTTTTTGTACAAACAAAATGAATGCAGACAAGATTAGAAAGGTAGCAGTAAACTGGGAAAATATTTTTACATCCAAAGATTCTGATAAAGGCCTCATTTCTAAAATATATAGAGAATTGACTCAAATATATAAGAATTCAAGCCATTCTCCAATGGATAAATGGTCAAAAGATATGAACAAACAATTTTCAGATGAAGAAATTGAAACTATTTCCGGTCACATGAAAAGGTGCTCCAAGTCACTATTGATCAGAGAAATGCAAATTAAGACAACTCTGAGATACCACTACACACCTGTCAGATTGGCTAAAATGACAGGAAATGATAATGATAGCTGTTGGAGGGGATGTGGGAAAACTGGGACACTGATACATTGTTGGTGGAACTGTGAACGGATCCAACCATTCTGGAGAGCAATTTGGAGCTATGCTCAAAAAGTTATCAAACAGTGCATACCCTTTGACCCAGCAGTCTTTCTACTGGGCCTATATCCCAAAGAGATTTTTAAGGAGGGAAAGGGACCCACATGTGCAAAAATGTTTGTGGCAGCCCTTTTTGTAGTGGCAAGAAACTGGAAATTGAAAAGATGCCCATCAATTGGAGAATGGCTGAATAAATTATGGTATATGAATGTTATGGAATATTATTGTTCTGTAAGAAATGACCAACAGAAGGATTTCAGAGAGGATTGGAGAGACTTGCATGAACTGATGCTGAGTGAAATCAGCAGAACCAGGAGAACATTATACACAGCAACAAGATTACACGATGATCAATTTTGATGGACATGGTTTTCTTCAACAATGATGTGATTCAAACCAGTTGTTCTGCGATGAAGATAGTCATATACATCCAGAGAGAGGCCTGCGGAAACTGAGAGTGAACCACAACACAGCATTTTAACGCTTTCTGTGAATATTTCCATGCATTTTGTTTTCCTTCTTAGGTTGTTTTTTTCTTCTTCTCTTTCTAGATCTGATGTTTCTTGTGCAGTAAGATAACTGTATAGATATGTATACATGTATTGTATTTGTCATATAATTTATCCTATTTAGCATGTATTAGATTACCTGTCATCTAGGGGTGGGGAGTGGGGGGCAAGAGAAGAAAAGCTTGGGAAAAAATGTTTTTGCAAAGGTCAGTGTTGAAAGGTCACTCATATGTTTTGTAAATAAAAAGCTTTATATAAAAAATAAATTTTGGGTTAATATTATACACATATTTTATGCATTTCTGAGTTTTCAAGCTTTTCTGTGTCATCTGCTGGCATTGGTATGTAATCCAGAAAACTCCCCCCAAATTTCCATTTAATGTTTTTGCTAACCCATGATATATCAAAACCTATATGGAAGGGATAACTGCAGATACCTATGCCTAGTGGTAGCAAACTTGGGTGAAGTGATACTGACATCTCAATGACTTATCATAATTTCAAATTGCTTTCCAGAATAGTTAGATGACTCCTCCAAGAGAGTATTAGTGTTCCCATTTTCCATAGCCCATCTAACATTAATTAGTAATCTTTTATCATCTTTGATAATTTTTCTGAATATGAAGTGAAACCTCAAACTTATTCTGATTTGTATTTTTCCTATAATTAATTATTTAGAATATTCTTTCACATGGTTGTTAATAGTTTTCAGTTCTTTTGAGAATAGTTTGATAATAATAGCTAACATGGAGCTCTATGGTTTACAAAGTTTGGGTTTGACTCTTACCCTTTCACTACAAAGTCCAGTGGCTTTTTTTTATTATATCACATTGCTTCTCTAATATGCTCTATCTCACAATCTGAAATAAATTAGCTTTATTTTCCCCCTTGAGGACAGATGAAAGCTCTTGTTTGGTTCTCCTACCTTGCAAAAAATCCTTTGGAGCACCTGCCATCTGTCATAGCAAAGCTGCTGCTGACCTGGTGCCATGAGTGTAGCTGTGATGATAATTACACTTCCTGAATATATTCCTTTGAGTCCCTTTGAGCTGGCTGAAGAAAGTTATTATTAAAAATGATTTAAAACAAGCCTCCTATTTCACAGCTTTTAATATTTGATAAGATTTCAGAAAGACTGATGCAGAGCAGGGCATGTGGTCTGGCATTTTACAATCACAGTTTCCAGTTCTCTTAGAATCCCTCAGGGGAACTACTGAGATGGAGGTGAGGATGGGGGTTGGGGGTAAGGAAACTCTAAAGAGAGAAGACCCAGTAGGAACTGTATCTCATAGGCCATCTGGGAGCACTGAGTCTACCTGACAAGAAATCCTACTCCCATAGTAGCTTGGGGTTCTGGAATAAAAAGGCTGCCTCTGTGATAGTCTCAGGGGTACCCTGTGTCTCCCTACTCAGATACCTTCTTGAATCCTTTCCTGCCTTACTCTCTACTCTGATGCTTGAAATATCATGGTTGGAATTCCATTCCTTTGGTTAAAGGCTTTGGTCTCTAATAAAAAAAAACAAAAAAACAAAAAAAAAAAACAAAAAAACAAAAAACTTTGGTCTTCTTGGGTAGGGTGATACTTTAGTTAATGGGTTTTTAAGGAGACCTGGAACTTAGATGGGAAATATATATATATATGCATATATATATATAATTTATATACATCTCTATTTCAATATATTTTACTGTTATACTTTCCTTCCTTAATAAATGCTTGTTTCTTCCTTCCTCCCCTCCTCCTTTCATTTTTTGTTCCTTCCCTAATTCCTTCCCTTCCTCTTTCCCTCCTTCCTTCATTTCTTTGCTCCTTTGTTGCTTTGTTCCTTCATTTGTTTGTCCATTCCTTTCTTCTTTCATCCTTTCCTTCTCTAGATCTATGACCCTATTATATTCTATGCAGAATGTCCTAACTCCCAAATCTGTTTTTCCAGAGAAGTAGATTTGCATCTCCTCATTGGGAGTTCTTTTATTCAATCAGTGCCTCAGCCTACTGACAGTTTGTCTTAATTTTATATCCCTGCCTTGCCTTAGCCCTCATATCTATCTCCAGCTACTTGCTTTTACCTCCTGTCTGCCAATCTCTGCATCAGTACAGTAGCAAATCCCTTTCTCTTCAGTCTCCTCTAGTTAGCCCTGAAACAATCCTTGGGCATCTTCCCCATTTTCTGAGAAAAAGATGTAAATGTGGTTTATAAATCTGTTCACCAAGGTCCAATCTCTTGGCTTCTTGGGATCTGAAAATTCCCTTTCCTTCTGCTATTTCCAATCTCAGTCCCTAAGGAACAAAGTCTGTGCCATGTGTTCACTCCTCCCTAACTGTTCCAGTTTATTTTCCTCATTTTGCTGGTTTATGGTGACACATTCTAATAACAAGTTCAATCTCTCAGCTGCTCTGAATTAGTCATTAATTTCATGGCTCTCCACTTTCATCAGCAGCTTTTTTACTTTTAACCTGCCAAGTAGGGACCTATTTAGCACCCATCCCTTTTTACCCCTGTGCTTTAGGCTCATCTCACTGGGCAAGTCCGAGGACAAAAAGGTTCCCAAATTCTAATTGATGGCAAAGGGGATAATTAGGTCATCTCCTGGTAAGAAGAATTTACTAATACTATAGCTGCCATAGGCTTAAGTGCCAAAATGCTCCTAGGCTACATTTGGGAGCAACCCCAGTCCTGACCTATGAGAGAAAATAGAGCTTTAACTAGTTTAGCACCTTTGGAATTGTGAATCCAAAAGATTGCTAGGAACACACATCATCATTCTGGGGATCCCATCATCTCTCTTATACCTGATAGTGCTCTGCTAGTCTGTGCCAGGGTGTATCTCCCGGTAAAACTGCAGCTAGGTTTGGTGTGTCTACCATCTTACAACTCTCTGCTCCTTCTTACTTCTCCATTCTAGCTCCCCATCACAAAGTGAAAGCATGTTCTTTATGCTCTAAAAAGGGCTTTATAAATCCTTTCTTCTTAACTGGATTATAATCTTCTTGAAGGCAAGGACTAGGTCACATCTCTGTGCAACCTGTCTTAGTGCCCAGTCCTGTGCTTAACAAATACTTGTGAAGTTACTGATTGATTGGAGAAGTCTCCAGGTTACAGATTTCAATAGAAACAGTATGTTCCTTTTCTATCCCTGCTCTAATAAAGAGCTTGAATGTCACTAATTGGCACACTACAGCTGGGAAGCTAGGAGTTGTTGGATGCATATTTTGCTGTTAAAAAGTCAAAGAGATTAGTCCATGTCCTGAATGCCGATTTCTGCCAATACATTTGGAAGTATTAGCCTTTTTAAATGCAGTCTACAGCTAGGGGATTGTGGACAACCTTTTCTTTCAGCCCTGTATCTGGCCATCTAGTCTACCCTTCAATATTTATTGTCTATTATTTGCAAAGCATTATTTTAGACCCCAGGAGAGACACAAAGATTTTTTAACAGATTGTCCCTGTTTTCACTGCAGGTTTAGCAGGGAGATACACTATACACATGCACAAATACATAATATTTGGACTGGGATTATATATTTTCTAAACTTTATATCTCTTGTGGTACAAAGTATGGTGCTTTGTACATAATAGTTTGTTAGGTGGCATGGTGGATAGAGTTGTTGGACTTGAAATCTGGAATACTCATCTTCCTGAATTCAAATCTGGCCTCAAACAACTGGATGAGTAAGTCACTTAACTCTTTGCCTCAGTTTCCTCATTTGCAAAATGACTGGAGAAGGAAATGACAAACAATCCCAGTAGCTTTGCCAAGAAGTTTCCAAATGGGGTCATAAAAATCAGACATGACTGAAATGAGTGGACAACAACAATAATATTTATTACAGTAAAATGAAGTAGAAAGGGAAGAGGGGTATATTCAATGAGTACAAAAACACTAAACAGCAACTAAATGAAAATTATTTGCAATGACCAATTTCAGATCTGGAGAGACACATTTCCTTCCTCTTGAAAGATAGATAGGGGACTATGGAGAGAAATAGTGTACATGTTGATTAATATAGTCAATATCCTGGGAGTTTTCATTTTGGGATCAATATACTGGGTAATAACTATGGTATAAAAACCCCAATCTTGCCTCACACATTGATTATTTATGGCAACCTGAGCAAGTCACTTAACCCCTCTCACACTTAGATCTATCTCTTGGTCCTTGGATCCCAGTTTCAGAATCTGTGGTTTACTAGTACAGACGACAGCACCATCCTGCATTGTGAAGCCTGGGGTCTCTCTGGAGAGCTGAACCCAATAGAGCAAGAGTTTCTTAATTGACATTTAAATGTCAATGCACCACATTAAATGTTATGGGTGCTTCATCATTCAGTCTGGGAGAGATATAAACACATTGTGAGCCCTGTAATAACTGCCCACATTAATTATGAATGCCCTTTGGTAGCTGGAAACAAGACCATTGCAAATGCCAGGTTGCAACCAGGTTGATGGGTGGCTCTTCCTTTCCTGCCTCATCCCTTCTTCTTGATATGGAAGAGAAGTAAATTCTGGAAGCTGCTCATTTGTGGACTGATTATCTGTGTCCTGGAGATATCTATTCATATATATTCATAAAAGAGATAGATAGAAAGAGATATAGAGAGATAGAAACAAAGAAAAGAGACTAAACTCCTCTCCAACTTTACTCATGAAAGTATTTTCAGAAATATCAGGCTCTGTCATTCCTGGAGCAAAAAAAAATTGTTAAAGAGTTGAAAACTAAGAGAGGAGAAATCCCCCAACTATCTTGTAAAATAAACATTACTGAAGCCACTCCACAGTGTATCAGTTAGCATCATTATCTATTAATTTCTGTGATCTCCTCTTGAGAGAAACACCAGAACCTGAAAAAAACATATAGATTACTAAAATAGTTAATGTTAAATACTAGGACTCTGATTAGGGGGAGAGGAAGGAGGACAGAGGAAAGACTTCAGTAAATAGGATACCTCTTCCATCTCATAGTTACTCTAATAGTGGGTGAGATCAGTGTTTTCATTTATGTTATCTCATCTGATCTTCAAAACAATTCTGTGAGTTTGATAAGATAATGTTATTGTTATTCTCATTAACAGATGGGGGTAACTGAGGTCCATAAGAGTTAATTAATTTGCTTAAAGTCAAACAGCGTCCTAGACCTGGAACCTAAAATCCAAACCTTGATGACAAATTCAGAATTCTTCCCATTAGATGCTTCTCAAGTTACATTGACTGAAATATTCTTGAAGTTGCCTTGAATCTATGGACATTTTGAGCCATCTCTTGAATTACTAAATTCACTTCCATTTTTATAAAGCCTTCTAATTGTCATAGGATCATAGAAAAGTTCTTAGAAGTCATCTAGTCCAACTTCTTCAGTCCAACTTTCCTACAGATGAGGAAACTGAAGTCAGTCAGCCAGTCAAATTAATAAACATTCATTAATCACCTATTATGTGTCAAACACCACGCTAAGCACTGAGTATACAAAGAAAGGCAAAAGTTAGTTCCTGTTCTTAAGGAGGTCACCATTTAATGGGTAAGACAGCAAGCAAATAATTATGTACAAACAAGATGTATCAGAATAAAATGGAAATAATTAGTCAAGAAAAAATGCTAGAATTAAAGGAGACTGGGGGAAATTCTTGTAGAAGGAATTTCTATGGAAGATGGAATTTGTATGAAGGAAGAGAGGGAGAGTATTCTAAGCAGGGGGATTGGAAGGAGGGTCAGGAAGGCCAATGTCACTGGATGAAAAGAGCAGGAGGGGGAGGGGAGTTAAGGTAGAGCCAGGATTGCAAGCCAAGTTCACTTTCTCCAAATGGAGAATTCTTTCTACTGCACTGACACAGGATTCTAGTTATCATTGCATGCTGGCATTTGAAGTAAATTTGGAAATGATCTCATCACTTACTTTGAGTTTTTCATATCAATGGATCAATGCTTGGTTGGGGAGTGGGAACAAAAGGTAGATACTATAGGTCCAGGTGGATTTAGGAGGTATAACTTCCACAATGTCTTGGCTTGGAAGTACAAATACAGACACTTTGCCATGGAAACCAGGTGGCTCTTTATTTACTGATGCCTCTTCTCTATATCTCCATCAAGGTCCAATCCTTATCCAAACAGGCTAATAAAAATGTCTTCCCAGGTTTTAAAGGTTCTCTCAGAAAGAAATCACAGAAACCAGAAGCTAATGAAAATGAATAAACCATAGAGGGGTTTCACTAACACTCCAAAACTAGTAAATACATTCATGCCTTTCCACTGTCTCATTGGATTCTGGTCCAACACATGGATTTCAAGAACAAGTGTCATGATACTTAATTTTATTTTATTTTTGTAGTACATGGCCACCAATGCCCTTAAGAATTTCTGTTCACGAGTTTCCACCTCATTAAAATTTAATAATAGACTATGAGGACCATTAGGATTTTAATTTCTTGAATCAGCACTATCTCATTTACTACCTGGTTTCTTTCCTGAAAACAATGCCTGCAGGGATAGTAACTTATAATGCTGAGTGGTCATTGCCCTAAGTCTGCTTTTCAAGGTCCCAGGAGCAGTTTATTGCTTCAGTTCCTTACAATAGTACCTGTGGTTGCTGCAGGGACTATACAAGGATGAGCACTTTCTCCTTCACCATTCTGGGGCTTACAGTAAATCCCTGTATGTATCCTGATTCTTATTCTCAACATCCTCATATAGGGGAAGTCATTGTCTTCATCTGAAAAATGAAGATGCTAGACTAGAGCAAGGATTTTTAACTAGGAATATGTGAGTAGATTTCAAGGGGTCTGTGAACTTGGGTAGAAAATAAAATCTATAATATAATCAATGTCTTTTGTATTTATGTGAATTTCATTTTATGAACTCAAAACAATTGTTCAGAACAGAGATCCATTGTTTGGAATAGAGGACTTTACAAGACTTGCCCAAGGAATCCATGACACATTAAAAAGTTAAGAACCTCTGGACTGGATGATCCCTAAAGTCTCTTCCTCTCTAACATTCCATAAAGTCAACACTAAAAAAATCAACCTCGAGGACACCCTTAAAGAGAAAAAGGAACATATCCAAAAAAGACATATAACCCAAGGGACATATGTAAAAGAAAAAAAAAACGGCATCTTCCCCTCAAGACTGTGAAGCTTATTCCCTATGGCCCAATTTTGGATTACCAAAGGCTTTGTGCTGTAGGCATCTCTTCTGATAGTGTGGAAGATATATAAACTGCAGGCATTTTTTTAAAGACACTAAAAGGACTAGAATGTAAAAACATTTTGAAGGACCAAGCTGTACCAACTGACACAGCACACATTTTAATCCATAAGGCAGAGATAACTTTGTCCTTTCATTGTTTTAATCATGTCCAACTCTTTGTGACTCCATTTGGCTTCTTCTTGGCAAAGATATTAGACTGATTTCCTTCTTCAGCTCATTTTATAGATGTAGAAACTGATGCAACAGGCTAAATGCCTCTTCCAGGGTCACACAGCTAGCAAGTGTCTGGCCATGGGACATTCTCATCTGACTTGCAGCTTAAACCTTCAGTTAAAACTTTCCCCCTCAGAATGGGGGTCTGTCTTACTTTTCTAATTGTATCTCAGATACTTAGCACAGTGGTGTGCACATAGTAATTATAGTCAACATAGTAAGAATGAAAAAATGCTTTTATTTATTCATTTCTTCAACTTAATTCAAGCCCTCATCACATTTTAATTGGACAGTTGCAGTAGCTTCCTGTCCCAAGTTTCTCTCTTTCCTAAGCTGCTCTCAACAAAACTGCCAAAAATATTCTTACACTATGACCATATCATCCCCTGGTGATTTCCTATTTTATCTCTAGGAACAAGTGCAAATACTTATTTGACATTTAAAGCCCTTTGCCACTTACCTACAACCTACCTTCTCAGCCTAGTTCTATATTATTTCCCACCATGTACTCAGGGATTCAGCCAAACTAGCCTTCCTGCCATAACTTACACATACTCCATCTTCCATCTTCATGTCTTTGAATGGCATCTCCTTTGCCTCTTAGAAACCCTAATGTCCTTCCTTCTACACCAAAATTCCTCACATGAGATCTTCCTCAATCCTTTCAGCTATTAGGCTCTTCTTCCAAAACTTTTGTACTTATGTAAATATATTTTACATATAATTATGTATGAATGTATTGTCTTTCCAAATAAAATGTAAGCTTGCTTTGACAGCAAGGTTAGTTAATTTCTGTCTTTTACCTCCAGTGCCTATCGTAATATTTATTATGTAGGCACCTAAAAAATGATGTTTGATTTTAGATGGGCTTAACTGTGCTTCTTCCCTTTGACCTTGGGAGCTGGAAATAATGGTTTGAGTTGAGTTGGACAGTGACTATAAATATCAGTCTCAGGTAGGAGCTCCCATTTCCCATCGAGGTCTTCTAGAACAGTGTTCAGCTAGATAGAGATTCCCCTAGGGAATCCTTCTGATGACTAATGAGCTTACATAGAGAGAAATTTTAATTCCCAGCAAGCTTCAGATTGCCCTTTTCCCTGAACCTTGTCACTTGAGTTATTTCTTATTTAAAAAAAGTTATAAAAGCAGCATTTCTGCTTCATAAGATACAAATTCGGGGAATAAAAAAAGTGGGAGATAGATGATTGGGGACACAATGAAGGTTAGGATAATGGTAGTAATAAGGCTTGGGTAAAGGTGTAAGAGAGAAAAGATTTATGTAAAAGATTATGTAAAAGGGGAAGGTTTTAGAAATCATCTTGTTTAATCTTCTATATTTACAGATGAAGAAACTAAGTCCCAAAGAAAAGTGCCTTGCCAAAGGATACTTAAATAAATAACACACAGTAGATCCAGGGTTTGAACCTGGGTCATCTTGGTACATATCCAAGATTATGCTACACTGCCTTTTTGTAAGAGCAATGGAAAGGCAGAGGCAGTTTGATCTCTCCTGTAGACTTTCTTTGAAAATACAATATGAATGTGATGACTTTACAGGAGCAATCTCTTGTTGCTGTCATTTAAACATGTCCGACTCTTTGTGACCCCATTTTAAAGCTGTTTTAGTTTTTTTTTTGGCAAAGATCATGGAGAGGTTTGTCATTTCCCTCTCTTGCTTATGTATACAGATGAGGAAAGAGACAAATGAGTTAAATGACTCATACAATTAGTGAATTAGTGAGGCCAGATTTGAACTCTCATAAAGATGAGTATTCCTGATTATAAGTCCAGTGCTCTATTCATTGTGTCACATACTTAACCCAAGCACACTGACCATCGAGTTACAGGACTTGAATTTGAATCCTCGTTCTGCTATTTAGTTGTTTGCATGGCTTTGAACAAATTAATTCCCCTCTTGAGCCACGGATGTCTTGTCTAAAAAAGGTAGAGACTGCCCTTGATTGCTTCTAAGTTCCCTTCAATTTATAGATCCACAAGCCAATACTCAGGTTCAATTTTCTGAATCGAGCTGGAAGAGATTGGTGTAGACTGGTGTATCAGGTGCAGGTATTTACAATGGTCCTACATTCAAATGAAGTGCTGCCATGAATATGTTCCTCCTGGTCCTATAAACCTAGCTCTGACCTAAAGACTCTTTCCCTTTTCATGATGAAGGAAATAATGAAAACTAAATAAAAGAAACCAATTATTAAGTTATTATTAAGTGCCAAACACTTTGCTAAGAGCTAGGGGATACGTAGAACTGCAAGACAGACCTTGTTTCCAAGATGCTCACAATCTAACTGGTAGGAGACAAAACCCATGGATGGGTAGACTGCAGGGAGAAAGTTTTTTTTTTTTAATAGAAAATGCCAACATTTAGAAATCAAGCCATAGAGTCCCCAGATTTATGCTGATCTTGCACCTGGAAATGACTTGCAATGAGGGCCTAGAAATATCCTTTATGTATTACTCCCCACCTCCCTCAGCATTTCCTTAATTACAGCTCAGCATTTAGATCATTTACTGCCTCATTCATAAAATGAGCTGTCTGCATGCGGCAGCTTAATGAAAACAATCGGAGAAAATGTTACAAATTATTGGGGGGAACAAGCAGCTGCTTGCCTCCTGAGTTTCTGGTCTTTCATTTTTGATCCTTTTCCTTCCTGGTCTTCCTCAGCTTCTATGCCCTTATGTTGAGGCAGATACCTCAAACCCCATCAGTCTCTCACTGGTGCTCAGCTGGGAAAAGCTGTTTTCAGCAGCTGTCCTCAAGCCCCATCCATGGGAGCCAGTGGTCTTTCAGAAGTAAGAGAAAAAAGACAAATCCCTGTATAGCTGGAGAACCTAAGAGTTGCTTTGAGAAACGGGATAAGAGGAAGATGAGGGATGAACCTGGATACTTAGCTTTATTTGAACCTTAGGAGACAAATCAAAATCAGACAACACTTTAATATTGTCCAGATCTTTCCTTCTGCTCTCTCTGGTTTTATGAATCCCCAATAGTGCAGAAGCTTTCCTAGGCTTGTAGCTCACAGATTCTAGAGTTGGAATGGGGCTTTAGAAGACAAATAGTCCAATGTTCTCATTTTGCAGATGAAGAAACAGGCTTACAGACATTTAGAGATTTGCCCACACTCTACTAAATATCAAAGGCAAGACTTGAAGTCAGGCACTCTATCTAGAATATAGCCTCAATTCTAAGGAAGCTTGGGAAAATCTCTAGCTTTTAATTGCCCCAGAGTCAAAGTCTCTTTCATGTGTATGGAATGAATTTTCCCTCTTCTCTCCCACCCCCATCTTGTCTCTTATCCATATAGTATCCCCAGAAGGGGAGTCTAGATGGCACAGTAGATAGAATGCCAGTCCTGGAATCAGGAAGACTCATCTTCATGAGTTCTAATCCAACCTCAGACACTTACTAGCTGTGTGATTCTGGGCAAGTCATTTATCCTTGTTTGCCTCAGTTTTCCCATCTGTAAAATGAGCTGGAAGTACCAAGAAAACTTAAATGGAGTCATGACGTATTGGATATGACTGAAAAACAGCAGTCAGTAGAAGGAAGGGTCACTCATGAATATAAGACTCGAAATGGTCAGTGGGTAATGCATGCCCCCCAAACCCTTCTTTTAGGGTGGCACTGCATCTGAGTGACCAGCAATTATCCCTGAATGCACCTAAGATGATTTTAAATTCTCTGGCTCCTTTCTAATACAATTCTCTAGAACAAATGATTCCGATAAAAATCACTACCATATTTACTGCTGATTATCAGTCAGATATACACTGAGCTGAGCTGCATGTCTACATTAATCTGAGTAATATCTGAGTTCAATCTTGGACTAATTGGTGAGCCTACGAAAGCCAGTGAATGAAACTGTTGTTTATTGCTGGAGCAACAAAGTGTCCGTGTATTTCTATTCGGGGAAGATAGGCTTATGAAGAAAAGTGATTCTGTTCTGCCTGCCAGCTACACATTATAATTATAGTTCTTGTCAAAGTAAGATGTGGAGATAAAACCTATTCCCTAGACAGACATTCTCCCTAATCCCCTAGGAATCCCTGGCTTAATTAAATACCTGGTTTAAGCTCCAGGCTTGGGTGTTGGGTAGCATGTCTTGATTAAAAGCAGATGCCAGTGATGCCCTAAGAAAATACCAGGGGTGGGAGATGCTGAGATCTCAAGTAGTGCCAGGCATAAGATCCCAGAATTGCCAGTAAGAAAGAGAAAGACAAAAAGAGAACAGATCCAAACCAAAGGTGACTAAGGGTGGCACCCCCCTCAGACATTTGCTGGGAGATTAAGTCTTAGCTGTGGGCATGGACACAATTTATCTGAGAAACCATCATCCGAAGTCCCTCCCTCTCCAGCCTAAGTGCAGCACTCTCCATGGTAGTCACACTTGTATATCAATTTATGTTATCTCATTTGATCCTGATATTATCTATATTAAGTAGATAGGCAAGTATCACTATGGCCATTTTATAGATGAGGTAAAGAGAGATACATTCATTGACTCAGTCCATTTACATAATCATTGGCAGATTTGGGGCTTAGAATCAAGATCTGATTCATAGTTTAGTGGTCTTTCCACTGCAAATACTCTTGTTTAGTCAATTAGCTGTGTCTGACTCTTCCATTACCCTGTTTGGGGTTTTCTTGGCAAAGATACTAGAATGGTTTGCTATTTCCTTCTCCAGTTTATTTTACAGATGAGGAAACTTAGGAAAGGTTAAGTGACCTGCCTAGAATCACACAATAGCAAAGTGTCTGAAGTGGAATTTTAGCTCAGGTCCTCCTGACTTAAGGCTGGTACTCTATCCACTGTATTGTGTCCCTGCAAATATTGCCTCTTTTCCAACAGTGATCAAGCACTGCCCTCAGAAGAAAACAGGGAATGCAATATGGTGGAAAAACCAGTGGATTTTGGAGTAAGGTAAGTTGGATCTGTGAGTTGGATACAGTTATTTGCTAGCTGTATAGAGCTCAAGTAAGTTCATTATTACCTCTAAACCTAAGTTTCTCATCTGTAAACTGAGAGAGTTGGACTAGTTGATCCCAAAGACTTCTTCTGATTCTAAAGCTCTAGAGCTTCTCCTACCTAGGACCATACTAATAATAGCTAGCATTTAAGGTTGCAAAACCCTTTATAAATATCTCATTTAATCCTCACAACACATTGAGGTAGAAGCTATTATTTTTTATTTAATTTTATTTTTTAAAATAGTATTTTATTTTTCCAAATACATGCAAAAATAGTTTTCAACACACCTCTATAAAATCTTGTGTTTCAAGTTTTTCTCCCTCCCTTCCCCTCCTCCCAAGACATCAAGCAATTCAATAGAGGTTAAACATGTGCAATTCTTCCAAACATTTTTCCATATTCATCATGCTATGCAAAAAAAAAAATCAGATCAAATTGGGGGGAAATGAGAAAGAAAAAAACAAACAAACAACAAAAAGTGAAGATACTATGCTTTGATACATGATCAATCTCCATAGTTCTCTCTCTGAATGCAGATGACACTTTCTATCCCAAATCTGTTAAAATTGCTTTGAATCTTTAGGTACTATTATTTATCAAGATTTTGCAGATGAGGATATTTGGGGCATAATTTGGTTAAGTCACCTGCACAGAATCACACAGCTAGTGTTTGAGGAAGTATGTGAACTCAGGTTTTCCTGATTCAAAGTCCAAAACTCTATTTACTGGGTCTCCTACTATTGAGATCTTCCTGCCACACAATCTGTTCCATGAACCATTTTTCTTATGACATCTTTCCTTCTTCCCCCCAAAGACTTTAGATGAGACTTTTCCCAGTTACTCTAACCTCCTGGGATTGTTCCCTTCTTTGAACTTTTTCTCCCATCAGCCCTGAAATTCCCTTCCTGACACCATCTTCTTTCACCTCTCCTCTTGTTCTTAGTGATTTTGATCCATGTACTTACTCCTTTTCTCCCAAACTCTGGTCTTACAGATTCCTAATATGAAAAAGAAACTATCCAAGATTCATAGATTCAAAGATTTTTAAGTCAAAAGGGGACTTACAGTTCATCTGTTCCAATTCCCTCATTTTGCAAATAAAGAAACTGAGAAGGCATCCTCAGTTAGACAGTAAACTACTTAAGGGCAGAGACTATGTATTAGCCATGGTACCTTTGTAGATCATGCTTAGTAAATACTCATTGACCAGACTATACTAACTCCTCTTTTGAAAGAGATTAGAGTATGATTCATGACTACTCTTTTTTTTATTGAAACAAATGGTTTTATAGAAAAGATGTGCTTTAGTGACCACCTGGCCTCCTTCCTCCTGCAGCCTGATCTCAGCAATAATTAAATCTGTAGATTAGATATGACAGATACCATTTGGTAGTTCCAGCATGTAATATAATGTTGTGAGGGGTTTTTCCAAAGCTAAAAATCGCTGTTGTATGTTCAAATCCAGCCTCAGACAAACTTACTAGCTCAGTGACTCTGGTCAAGTCACTTAACCTTTATTCTGCTGAATTTCTTCATCTGTAAAATGAGGATCTTACAGTTATCCCTTTCACATCATGGGAATTAGGGACAAGGCCTTCTTGTGATAGCTAGAAAATCCTCATAAAATTTTTTAGTCCTCCCTTCATGCCGGAAAAGAAGTCTGAATTTTTTCTTTTTCTTTTATGGGGTGCTTACAGTACCTTTTTGGTAAAATCTGTGTTAGATATTTGGTCATAAGCTATATGTAGGTCAACATTAAAGAAAAAACAATTATGTGGGGTTGTCAGTTTCTGTAAAACTTCCCCGAAATTCCCATTTAATTTCTTAGTCTGATTCTTGATGTATCAAAGTATTGAAACTGGGGGTGTATGTAGAAGGGATAATTGTAATAGCACCTACTTTATAGGACTGTTATGGGAATCATTAATGAGATAATAAATTACAAAGGGCTTTGCACAATGTCTGGCATATAGTAAGTGCATATTATTATTATTACTTAGACAGGGCTGTTGTGAGACTAAATAAGGTAATGGTTGTAAAGCACTTTACAAACTTTAAAGCACTATATAAATGTCTATTATTATTATTAATTAGATGCTTTGAATACTCAGGTTCAGTGCTAAACTAAGTACTTTTTTACTACTTCTCCATGTTGCCTCTGGCTATGCACTTCACTGGATCAGAGAATTCAGAATTGGAAGGGACTTTAGGAATACTTAATTCAATTCCCTAATTTTATAGCAGAGTAAGCTTAAACTTTGTTAGAAGAATTGTAATTAGTATAAGGTGCACCTTCCTAAAGGCTGGAATTGGTAGCAGATTGTAATGACTATCCTGTTCCTTAACACTACATGCCCCAACTACTTCTCTTCCCAGGCTTATAAACCCCATTATAACACTCCTCTCCCAAAACATATATACATATATACATACATACATATATATATATATACATATACACACACATATACATACACACGTACACCATAACTAGTGCTCAGGAAGCACTCGCCTTTCCTAGTCTTAAAAAGGGTGACATTTTTGGAGTATGATGCTATGAGCATGAAAACTCACATACAAATTGGATTTAGCCTTACAATATTCACAGTGCCCTCGATGAACCTGGAACTGGGAATGGTCAGCCACAAATAGCAATGTTGAGCTTCCTTATTGTCCTAAAGTCCCTTCTCATCCCTGCTAGGACCACAGCACTTCTTCATGGCTACAAACTGAGAGAAACATGAAACTAAGGAGCCTTCCTTTAAGACAGCTCATATTTCATCTTCAGCAAGAGGCCTGCTCCCCTTTCCATCCCCTACTGCTAGCATCTTTCCTCAGATAACTTCCCATTTCACTCTCTCTCTCTCTCTCTCTCTCTCTCTCTCTCTCTCTCTCTTTCTCTCTCTCTCTCTTTCTCTGCATATATATATATATATATCTTGTATGTACCTAGTTGTTTGTATATTTTTTCGCTTATTGGAATGTGAACTCCCTCAGGGTTGGGATCCTTTCTTTGTCCCACTACTGCTTAGTAGTTAAGCCTGGCATATAATAGTTGTTCAATCATTTCTGACTCTTTGTGAACCATATAGTCCAGGGTTTTGTAGTTTGTTTTTTGGCAAAGTGGAGTGATTTGCCATTTCCTTCTCCAGTAGACTAAAGCAAATAGGGCAAGTGATTTGTATAGGGTAACAAAGCTAGCAAATATCTGAGACAGGATTTGAACACAGGTAGAAAGATTACAAATCCAGTACTCTATCCATTGAGCTATACAATTGCCTTGACATATACTAAATGCTTAATGACCAACTGACTTCCTGGAGCTGGGGAGTAGGAAGAAGCAGAGGGTATGCTCAGTTCCAATCCAAGATGTCAGTCACGTATAAGCAGTGTCCAATTGCCTTGGGGACAGGGACGAAGTCCATGTAAAAGTGTCATAACTATGGGCTATGTGCTCTGAGAAGCACTGCAACTCAGATACTTAAGATAACGTTTATGTACAGTCATTGATCTAACTGCAAGTGACAGAAAAACAGCTCTTTGCCCTCCATCTCGCATCACACAGATTATTCAAGCAGGGTGGCCCATCACTTATTACTGTCACAGAACATTCACCCCTACATCGATCCTAATGCAAATCACCAAACTCAATCAGGAGAATGACCCCATCACAGGGAGAGGGACGTGACAGGACTCTGTCTACAATGAATGCCTGCCTCCATGCTCAGGGCCATTCACCAATCACACATCACTAAGAGCTCTCCATAGCATCTTTAAATATAACCATTGTTCTTTTGCTTCGTGAACTGGTGGTATGTGGTTAATAATGATGATTATTTTTCCGTGAATGGTTAATAAAAATAATAATTTGTATTAGAATAACAGTAACATGTATATAGCACCTTAGTATTGAAAAGAGATTTGCAAATCTTATCTCATTTGATTCTCATAACTCTGTAAGTTTATCACTATTATTATGCCTAATTTACAGATGAGGATACTGAGGCAGAGAGAAGTAAAGGGACTTGTTGAGAGTTACAGAGGTTCTTCATCATGTGCCTGCCTATTAGTTGCATGGAATGTCCTATTTCAATTTATCCATAAGTCTATTAAGGAGAAGGAAGCTTTATACATCCTCTTGATGAGTACTGATAGGACAAAAAAAGACAAAACTAACGTTAGAGATATTCATATCTGGAAGAGAGGAACAACCTCAGTATAGAGATGATTGCTTACACTCATTGGGCTCCATTTTCTCCATATGTGATGCCTGCCTCACCATCTTTCAGCTTAAAAATGAAACTCTCCTGCTCAATAAATGTCACTGGCTCACTATCACCTCTAGGATGAATTTAAATGTTTTTACTTAGAATTTAAAATGGTTCACAACCTACTTCTGAGCTTATTACATACTGCATCTTTCATGGGATCTATGGTTCAGTAAAAGTCAGTATTTCTTGTTATTGCTTGTACATTACATTTCCCTCTCAATCTCCATTATGCCTGGAATATAATGCCTTCTCATTTATATCTCTTAGAGTTGCTGCAGTTGTTCAGTTGTTTTTCAGTTGTGTCTAACTCTCTGTGATCCCATTTGGGGTTTTCTTGGCAAAAATACTGGAGTGACTTGCCATTTTTTCTCCAGCTCATTTTACACTTGGGGAAACTGAGGCAAATGTGGTTAAATAATTTGCTCAGGATCACATAGTTATAAAGTGTTTGAGGCTAGATTTGAATGAAGAAAAATGAGTCTTCTTGACTTCAGGCTCAATGCTCTGTACTACCTATCTGCCCACTCTAGGCTCATCAGAGCTCAATATTTATTTGAATTACTGTACTTCTCCACTTGGGAACAGAGACACATTTCCCAGTGCTAGAGGCCAGTGGGGCATTCTTTGTTTCTTCTCTCAGGATAGGCAGAATATAATGAGGCAGATGCTTAAAGCTGGGATGTAGAAAGAAAACAAGAATGGGGGGAAGGAGGTAGAGAGCATATATTAACAGAAGCTCCCCTCTAATCTGGGTAGGGAATACTGGGAGGAATCAATCCTCAGCTGCTATAAACCAAAGGTCATGCTTTTTTCTGTGCTTTCCTCAGGAAGAGAACATCGAGCTCAACATGGGGTTAAGAGGGGCCTTCAGAAGCTCTCGGGAGGAATCCCCAGCATACCAAGCAGGTGCCAGTATAGGATGATCTCATTGCTCCTGGGAGGCCATTCCAGATGTCTCCACATTACCCGGGGCAATGGACAGGATATTTCCTACCAAAGCCCGACATTGATTCATCCCTGCTTCTCTCAGGGTAATAAAAGTATCACTGCCTGGCTTAGGGCCCAGGGGCTGAGCTGTCACCTCCACTGACAAATAGCTCCTGTTTTACTAACTTCACCAGGGCCTCTGGAAAGCAATGAGCCTGACTAGCAAGCTTTACTGGAGTGAACTAGGTCCCTTCTCTCTAGATGTTCTTTTCGAGAAATGAATGGGCATCTGTCTAGGAAGTTTTAAGTCTGGTCCTATCCAGAGTTAGGGGATGGTCTGTGTGACCTCCACACATTCTTCCCACCCCCAAGGTATTATACAGCTAGCTTCTAATTCGTGCAAATAATGAATCTCCTGGAAGGGTTGAATGTATTCAAAGCTGCACTATTAGAAGGTATAATTAAATAAAAATCGCTTTACCCCAATAAAAATAGGCAGTATGCATTCAAACAATGTGCTGACCATATTCAATATAATGGAAATCACTATAATTCCATGATAGCTATCAGTTTCTCTTGGGTGGTCATTATGATAGCACTTCTTCTTGTTCTTATCTCCCCATTATTACCTCCTAAGACCTCTTACAACAAAATCTTATCACTAAGGAGCTATGTTTTTAAATCCCTTCATTTGGTAGCACTGTGCAATTTCCAAAGTGACTTGACTAACCCCTCTCATGCTTAAATAAACTCATGTATGTATATATGTAAATAACTCTGCAAACCTTAAAGTGACAGAATATTCCCTCTGTTTTTCTTGTTCTAATTTTCTCATCTTTCTCATTTTGTTGTTGTTATAGTAATACAGATAGAAACTCTACTAAAAGTAATGGTAATAACAATCATAATAGTGAATGGGCTGACTGACCATATTGTTCAAATGCCAAATTTATTCACACAAGGCAAGTACTTACATGGAATCCAGAAGCAATGCAAGGATGCACTCAAGATCTTTCTGAAGAACTCTGGGATTGATGATGAGATGGAGATACTTGCATAGGACTACCCAGTACACAACTGATACAACAAATCTAACTCTGTTACCATCAAGTCCACAACCCTCCATCTTTTGCACACTGATGTCATGAGAGTCTGTCAAATGCCTTGATGAAAACCTAATAAACAGCTTCTGTAGCAATCTCTTAATCTGCTGGTTTAGTAGCCCCATCAAAAAAAGGCTGAAATGAACTGGAATGACCTTTCCGATCTCTGGCATGATCTGCTATTTCTGAAGCCTTATTGACTCTTTGAAGTCACAAATTCCCTTTCTGGATGCTAATTAACTATCACTAAATTACACTGTAGAATTCTGTCAGAATTTGAAATCAAACTCATCATAATTTACAGATTACACGTATACACATACTTTCTGCCTTGTAAAAAGGGTCTACTGTACCAGATCTGTGAGGCTGGGGAGTCCCAGAGAAGAGATTTTAGCTTGGTGTGATCAGGAAATTTAATGAAGGAAAGTCAAAGTAATGCTTGTTATACTCTCATTTTTCAACAATACTGTGTCTCTATGTTAGACTTACAACAATGGAAGGGTAGACAGATCTCAAGGGGCAGTTAGGTGGTGCAATCATTAAAGCACCCATCCTGAAGTCAAGAGGATCTGAATTCAAATACAACCTCATATTTATTAGCTGTGTGACTTTGGGCAAACCACTAAACCCTGTTACCCCAGTTTCTTCATTTGCAAAATGAGCTGAAGAAAAAAATGGTAAACTATTCTAGTATCCTTGCCAAAACCCCATATAAGATTCTGCAACATTTAAACAAGATTGACCAACTAAATAACAAGACAGACTTCTGTTATGTCATCTGAGGGGCAAAAAGACCTTGAAAAAGTCCCCAAATATTTCTTCCTTGTGATAACAATAATTCTAACTATTAGCAATACTCCTACATTTCATCTCCCAACTAAGCCACTAATCCCTTTCACTGCTGAATTCAGAAATATGCCAAACAATAAGTCTTATCATTAGCCATATTCAAGTTAATTATGAAAAGGTTAAGGATTTTGACATTTAAGGTCCTCCACAATCTAATTCCAACCTACATTTCTTACCTACTTTCATATAATTCCCTCTCACAAACCCTGCAATCTGTCCAAAGTGACCTTCTCCAAGATCCCTCATTCAGGTCTCAGCTACATTCTTACCCAGGATTTTCCTTCAGCATCTGGGGCTTTTTCACCTGGAACATCTATCTATATTTTTCTTTTAGGAATATCCCAACCACAGAGAATTCTCACACTGGTGAATTTCTCTCAATTTTGGGGAGGGGTCCAGATTGTAGGCTATGAATCTTCATTCTTTTTCTGGCTCAGCTTCCTGCTCTTGGGAATTCATCAATACCTCATAGCAGCTCCTCCCCACCTTCCCTTTCCTCAGTGACCCTTTGTGTATTGTCTTTCTTCTAATGAAATAGTAAGCTCCTTGAGGGCAGGTATTGCTTTTTTTATGCTAGCATTTGTAGCCCTACCCTTAGCCTAGAAGTGAAAAAAAAAGTGAAAATAAATTCCTAACTACAACAAAGGTCTTACTAGTGCCTAGAAGTGTTAATTACTGTTGCTCTGAGGGGTGACAAAAAATCCTCAAAATTTTTATAACAACAGAAATGGGACATGCAGACACACAATACAATGCATTCACACTTAATAAATATTTATTATCTTACCCTGCCTGGACATTGTCAATGTTTTCCTCCCTCTGCCACAATTCTAACACAATTCCTAACATTCCCTCATTTCACCCCAGCCAATCTACAGGTTGGAACTTTACACATCCATCAAGTCTCATTCATGAAGTATTCCATGATCCTCGTCCCATAAGGGATCTCTTAGTGCCATCTCTGATATAACTCATCATATTGTACCTAATAGTATAGCTATGTGTCTATAGACCTAGTCTCATGATTCAAGATTTGTTAAAAGCATACTTTCATCTTTCTTTTAACCCCAGATTCTTCCTCCAAATACTAAGGGAGCTGTCCCTGGTACCGTTACCCTGGACTGAATTCCCAGACCATTCTTCAATCACTAAATTTAAAGGGCACTCACTGACATAACTATCATGGAGACAATTCCTTTCCTGTCCATTCTCCTCTCCTAGTGCTTACTCTGTAGCATCCATGGCCTCAGTCTAGAGACTTCTTCCTCTTTAAGTACCTTGGAAAACTGATGATTTCTGTAGTATATGCTCTTTTCTACTCCATTCCACTCATCAATCGAATTCACCAGAAAAGGCAACAAAGGGACAAGCAGCACCCAAGACTCAAAATCCAAGGGCTGAGAGATCTAGCCATGCATTCTAATTGCTCCTTGTTTAATTGTGGTAGGTTAGGGAGTTATTGTTGGGAAGCTATAATTTGTGCTAAGCTGCCTCGTCAGTGTTAGTAAGTGACATCTATTGACCCAAGAAAATCAATATTCTCCTATCACAAATAAAGAGCCTTGGATCTGAAATCAGAGGATGCTTCCAAGTTCTGTTTCTGATAGTTATTACTGGTGTGACCTTGAACAAGTGACTTTACTCTGTGTGGAAAAGCCGTAATAAGGAAGAACTTTGCTCCAAGGTAGTAAATTTAAAAGATATTCACATAACCATCTCCAAGGTGATTTCTCTTCTATCCACTCTCTCCTCTTCTCTCTGTAGCCACAATGGTTACATTCTAGAGATACTTATTCCTTTAGTATATCAGATACCTTACATGCTTTCTTTGCCACTGGGCCTAAATAAACCTAGCCATTACTTTGAGTTTTATTAGCTTCTTCTACACTACTTTGTAAGCAAAGTTTGCATAGAAGTGTTCTGTGATATAGTGTGAGGTGTGGTGGTGTTAGGGTGGTGTAAATTTGGACCCAAGATCATAGAACTGCAAGGGAATTTAAAGATTATCTATTCCAACCTTTTCAATTTAATGATGAGGAAGCTGAAGATCAGAGAGGTCACTCCAAGATCACACAGGCAGTGACAGATTCAAGGTTTATACCCAGATGCTATGTCCCTAAATCCATACCTAATGTTTTTTTATAAACCTTGAAATATTACATAAATAGCAGTTATCATAATCTATCAATTATTACTATTATTATTTTTAAAAATAGTATTATGTTTTTTCCACTTACTTGTAAAGGCAATTTTTTACATTCATTTAATTTTTTAAATTCTAAATTTTCTTCCTCCCCCCTTCTTAAGACAGTAAACAATTTGATATAGGTTGTATATGTACAATCATATATTGCTATTATTATTATTATTATTACCATTGCAATAGAGTTTCCATTCTGACACTTGGTAGCTGTGTGTCCCTTAGTAAATCAACCTCTCTATGCTTCTGCTTCCTCATATGTAAAATGAAATTAATTACCATATTTATAATGTCTACTTCACATAGTCATTTAAGGAAAGCACTTTTTAACCTTAAATAAACTACAAAAATATGTAAATTTGCAATATTTTTCAGAGATCTATTTCTAGTACATGGTCCCTATTTGTGATCCCCTAAAGCCCAGGGCAAAATGCTGTAGATAAGGCATAAGGAATCATAAAAATTTTAAAGCTAGAATGACCTTAGTTATTCTATTTGTATGTGTATATATATACATATATATGTATCTCCACCTACCAGCTATCAACCAGTTTATCTAAAAATCTATTATCTGTCTGATTTTACCAATGTAAAATCTTCTCTGCTGGGGTACCCAGGGAGTTGTGACTTCAAGGAGAACCTAGATTTCAGAGAATCCTAGAAGATAAAAGAACTCTAAGATAAACTGATTTAGGATTATAGATTTAGAGTTGAAAGGAAAACTGGAAGTCATCTAGATCTACCTCCTCATTTTACAGATGAGCAAACTGAGGCTCAGTGGGGTGAAATGATTTGCCCACCATCACACAGGAAGATGGAAGGGATAAAGCATTTATTAAATACCTACAATATGCTTTGTGCTGTATTAATGAAGCTGGGGTTTCTCCATAGGAAGCAAGGGTAGCCAATTTGGTCCTGGTTCCTTCCTGAAAAATCTATCTCACTCACAAATATGAAACATGGAGTGTTTATGGTGCCGAGAAAGATGGAGATTAGAAATGAGAACGCATGCCTTTTTCCCTATTGCAGTCTGTCTTGACTGCCATGCCTTCTAAAGTCAAGAGAAAGGAGACTTGTGTTTTGCTATGAATACTGAAAGAGCCCAAGCAAGGCAAGAAATCATCAGAAAGGACAGAACAATGGGATTCATTTAGCAACTTTACCAACCTGGCTGAGGCTATATAATTTTTTTTTGGTAATTTAGGTTTGCAACTCATGGAAACAATATAAGTCCTTGGAGCACATACACTATGATGAACTATTGTTGAGTTAAGATGCAGCCTAGTGGAGTAGACAAAAAACAGGAAGTCAAAAAGTCTGGATTCAAGTCCCATAACTGTCTTATCCTGTTTGTGTGATCCTGGGCTAGCTAGCTAATCTCTCAAATCTCCAGGCAACTCTAGGACTATAAGAAAATCAGCAATAGAATATTTCCCTGAAAAATTTGTGGTTTCCTCTCCCACAAGTACACATGCCATCTGTAGTAAGAGTATAATGTTGAAGAGACAAAGATGAAGGGGCATACATACTTGGAATATTTATGGGGGCATGTGTGGAAAGACAAGTTATTCCTCAAGTACTGCAAGTCTGCTCATGTCTATTGATGATTTTACTCTGCTTCTGTTGGGCCTCTTTCCCTTGGATGGGGTATATAGCTTTATAATCTAATGAAGGAAGAAAATATCTGTAAGGAAGCAAGAATTAAAAAGTGAGAGAGGTTTGGCAGGAGTCCATTTTCCTGTAGAAGGTTGATATGAAGGAGTCAGCTAGGGAATGAATGGTGAGCCCCAGATTGGTAGAATAAGTTGAAAGCTCAGCAATCAGATCCAGGGTCCTAAGGAAGGGAATCAAATCTCAAGAGGCTGAGGAGGAAGCGAGAGTATGGGGTATGTGTTTTAAGAGGGCTAGGAATTTTCCTAGAGTTTTAAGGGCTAATACTGGTTGACTGTGACCCATCTTACATAATTGTTTGTATTTGAACTAGAGATTTGAACACCTTAATTCAAATAAATAAGATTGATATTTCAGAGTGATGCAGAAAATGGAGAAGGAGAGCTTGTCTAGCATGTTAACAAGAAACAATTTCTAACCACTCATTGTGCTCTTAGAACACTGTAATGAGTAGTGGGGAACATAAAAAATTAAAGTATGACATAGTCCTTACCTTTAAGAAAGTCGCAATTGATACCAACACTGTACCTTTAATATGCAATAATCCACAATGTGAGATGGTAGAAAACATTTATTAAGTACCTATTGTGTGCCAGGCACTATGCTAAGTGATTTTACAAATATTATCTCATTTAATCCTCACAACAATCCTGTGAGGTAGGTACTATATTTATTCTTATTTTATAGTTAAGGAAACTGAGGCAGAGAGAAGTTAAATTATTTCTCCAAAGTCACACAACTAGTGAATATCTGAGTCCATATTGGAAACACAGATACTTCTGTCTCTATAAGTTCAGCGTCCTCTATTCCATCTAAGTACTGCTAACATCAGATTTTTATATTGAAGTTTTTTATTTTCAAAACATACATAAAGATAATTTTTCACCATTGATCCTTGCAAAACCTTGTGTTCCAATTCCCCCCTCTTCCCTCCACTCTCTCTCCTAGTTGGCAAGCAATCCAATATATGTTAAACATGATAAAATATATGTAAATCTAATATAGGCATACATATTTATACAATTATCTTTCTTCACAAGAAGAATCAGATCAAAATGGGAAAAAATGAGAAAGAAAATAAAATGCAAGCAAACAACAAAAGAAGTGAAAATGCTATGTTGTGATCCACACTCAGTTGCCACAGCCCTCTTTCTAGGTGTAGATGGTTCTCATCATCACAAGATCATTGGAACTGGCCTGAATTATCTCATTGTTGAGAAGAGCCCCGTCCATCAGAATTGATAAGTATATAATCTTGTTGCCTTGTACAATGATCTCCTGGTCCTTCCTGCTTACTACTTAGCATCAGTTCACATAAGTCTCCCCAGGCCTCTCTAAAATCATCCTGCTGCTTATTTCTTACAGAATAATAATATTCCATAACACTCATATACCATAACCTATTCAGCCATTCTCCAGCTGATGGGCATCCACTCAGTTTTCAGGTTTTTGTCACTACAAAAAGGGCTGCCACAAACATTTTTGCATATAACATTAGATTTTTATAAAACAAAATAGTATGTGAAGGGAAGGTCATCACTAATTGGGAGAATCCAAGAAAGTCTCCTGGAAGAGGTAGTTTTGACTAGGGAGTTAAAGAATAAGTAAGAATTGAGGAGGTGAAGAATGGGAGGGGAGCCATTCAAGTCAACTAACATTAACTAAGTGCCTGATAATTCTAATTAAATACTACAGAGATAGAGAAAAACAAAAAGTAATTCTTGCCCTCAAGAAACTCATGAGCTAAAGGAAACATTGAGGCATGGAATAATAGTCTTAAGCAAAGGCAGGAGGGATCATTATAGTTTTAGAAGTCTTGGAGTTGTCTATTTTGGCCAGCAGGAACATAGCACTCACTATCTGCATCTTGAATATAAGGTGGAATGTTTTTTTCTTTCTTTGAGAGATAATTGGGAGCTATGCTATATTTTTTAGAGTAGAGAAGTGACAAGACCAAATCTATATATAAGAAATATTATTACAGTAGTGGTATTAAGGATGAATTGGGGAGGGAATGGAATTGGAGAGCTCTTTCAGAAGGCTATTGAAATAAGATTTTCTTTTTGATTAGAACTGATTTCATTAGTAGGGGAAAAGTTCAGTGAGCAAATTCCCTCTACTAATATAGGTGTTCAACTACTCTGTCACTTTAAGGGGTCACTGAGAAATTAAATGACTTATCCATTTGTATCAGAAGGACTTGAACTCAGGCCTTAGCAATTCTGAACTGGCTCTCTAGAGGTACACAGTTCTATAATGCATAATCTAAGTATTATTATTGAAGGTCTAGATTTTTGGTGATGGTATAGGTTAATAAAATGATTCGAGAGATGCTACACAGTTGGGTAGAATTACTAGGATGTGGTAATTGATTAAATATGAGAAGTAAAGGAGAGAGAAGACTCAAAATAGTACAAATTTAAAAACATGAGAATCAAAGTGGTGGAATAGTCGTACCAGATAAAAAGTTGATGTTACTAGGAGGAAAGTTTAGGGAGAATAATAATAAAGATATTTTGAAAAATGTTGAGCTTAAGATGCTTAGTGGGACAACTCAGGGAGATGTCCTGAAGACAGTTGGAAATGTGATTTGGAACTCAGAACTGTGGTCAGGATTAGACATGGAGATCTGAGAGTTGTTTCCATAGAGATAATAACTGAATCTGTGAAAAAGAATGACATTATCAAGGGAGAGTTTATAGAAAGAGAAGAAAAAGCTAAGGAGATTCTAATATGTCTTCTTTTCTTCATGCTTTTAAAAAAATCTCTTTTTGGTTTGCACATGTTTAACCTTTATCAGATTGCTTGCTGTCTTGTGGTGGGGAGGTAAAGGAGGGTGGAAGAAAAAATTTGGATCACAAAGTCTTACAGAAATTAATGTTGAAAACTATCTTTACATATATTTGGAAAAATAAAATATTATTGAGAAAAAGTAAATAGAAGAAAACCTCCCCAAAATTTATTTTTTTTTTGTGAGAAACAGTGACATATCTTTCTGATTCTTTGGGGTTCAGCAACCCTCAAACCACATCACACATGAGGTCATATCTAGATCACCAGGGCAATTGTCTGTTCATTCTTAGGTATGGGCCAGTTTTGAATACAGCAAATTGTTAGAAGCATTGCCTCCATAATTCTCAATAGAACAGGAGGGAGTCCCAGTTTCATGCAATATTCAACTCGAGTGTAAAACCACCCTGCTTGCTGAGATAACTGGCTTGCCTTTGATGTTTTCTTTTCCATATATGTTCCTCCAGTCTGAACTAAATTCTTGTAGGTTTTTCTTTGCCTAGTTTTTTTGCAATGATTACATTAAGTGGGACAGCTGTATAAGAAAGTTTTGCAGATTTATTATTTGCATCAAGTTGCCTAGTCTGCTTGCTAAGGGATTTTGAGGTTTTGGGTTTTTTTTGGTATGTTATTAGGGTTTTAACCCAATCCATTTTTATATTAGCTACTTCCTAAATTGCTATTCAATTCTTACTTAAAGTACCATGTTAATGTGATTATAAAATCAGATTTATGCCTCAGGTCTGCTATATTATCTTAAGACCAATTACATTATATAATATTAATATCTCCTATGGAATTTATTTGATCTTTTCTCTCTCCCTTCTTGCTACTAGATCCTTATCGGTTATATTTATTTTGAATAGATTTTGTGTCTATTAATATGTGTTTATGTTGTCTCCTTGAGGGTTGGTTTTGTCATGGGATCATGGAATCCCCAATTTAGACCTGGGAGAGCTCTGCGAAGGCATAAAGCCCAGCTTTCTTGTTTCACAGATGAGGAAAATGAGGACTAGAAAGATTGTTATCTGCCCCAGATTACCCAGAGAATAAGTAATAGAGCCAGAATTTAAACAAAGGCCACCTAACTAGGCAGGCAGCACTTTTGCCATAGTTCTAGACAATTAATAAATGCTTAGTGGTTGATTGATAGAATAAGCCACAAGAGCAGTGAAATAATTGAGTCACAAAACATCTTTCATTCTCCGATTCATCAAGCATTCAGAAAGCCCTACTACATGCCAGAAGCAGTGCTGGGGCCAAGGATAAAAAGACAAAAACAAAACATTTTCTGCTTTCCTAGAGTTTACATTCTATTGCAGGGAATTGGAGGACCAACATATACATATGCTAGTAAATAGAAAGTAGTTGGGGGTAAGTGAGAAGGGGCAGAGGAAGATATTTGCAATTGGGAACATTAAAAAAAGTTCTGGATAGAGCTCCAGGCCTGGATTCAGGAAGGTCTGAGTTCAAATGCCACCTTGGCTACTTATTAGCTGTATGATTCTAGGCAAGTCATTTAATCTTATTTGTTTCAATTTCCTCATCTGTTAAATGAACAGGAGAAGGAAATAGCAAACCACTCCCGTGTTTTTGTCAAGGAAACTTCAAAGGAGATCACAAAAAATCAGACATGAATGAGAAACAATTGAACAATAATAAAAATTGCCAGGGAAGGATATTTGCAAGTGGGACCATCAGAAAAGGTAGTATGTAGCATTTGAGCTCAGCTTTGGAGGAAGATAAGAATTCTAAAAGGTGGAGATGGAAAGGGGATAGACTCTAGGTAGGGGATGTGGAAACTGAAATCTAGCAATTTGCTTCTAGATCAAAGATGAGTGATTGTAAGAACTATGACTAGAAACCAGAGTCCCTAACTTCCAGTGCACTCTTCTCTAAACACTCCCTTCCTCTTGCCTCAATT
>JAJPUD010003700.1:104630-233174 GCA_023553655.1 Myrmecobius fasciatus | reverse complement strand
CCCCCCCAAAAAAAGGAAATAAAATATAGCCCTCCAGGCTCCAAGAAGTTGGCTTTTGATTTTTATATGGCGACATCTTGGGAGGTGAGAAGAATATGCCCCATATTCTTTAGAGAATTCTCTCATATCAAAAGAGCTTCAAATATTGAAATGTTATCAGTCAAGAAGCAATTATCAGGTGTTTACTATTCCCTAGGTGAGGTAACTAGATGGCTCAGTGAATAGAGCACTGCTTCTGGAGTCAGGAAAACCTGAATTCAAATTTGACCTCAGACACTTATTAGCTTGTGTGACCCTGGCCAACTTAGCCTCTGTTTGCCTTAATGCACTGGAGCAGGAAATGGCAAACACACCATCTTTGCCAAGAAAACTCCGTACAAGTAGGACATGACTGAACAACATATTGGGTTAGGCATGAGGGATACAAAGATGAAACTGTCTCAACTCTAAAGGAGGTGACATTACATTGAGAAAATAGCATATTCATGTACATAGCATACTTGTTTATCTTGAATTCTAGATAGGGTTAACTCTTATGGATATGCACTCCCAACACTCAAAAGCCCTCACTGACTTAATTTCCATTAATAATGAGTCAGTAGACTCAATCAGGTCTTGGTGAAGTCATTTATTTACTCAAATAGTATAACATGAACAGTTGTGAAACATTCCCCCATAAACCTAGACACATTCCCCCACAAATAGCACAATATGCATAATGATGATACATCCTATGATTGTATCAATTGAACTCATGGGGATCCTATTACACTCACCCTTACACTCTCCTCAAGTTAAACTTTTGCTGTCTCCAGCAAATCAATTTGTGCTTTTTTAGCATAGTCTATGTGGCACAGTTTATCATCTGGAATTAGCATTGTTTGGTATAAATAAATGCCTACCAGAGTGCCAGTGGGTCTGTTTTTTGTGCAAGCACCAAAACAAATCAATTTGCCTATTTGTCAAAGAGTAAGAGGGTAACTTTTAATAATCTTCTAGTCTCTCATCCTTATCAGTGGAACCATACATGTTCTGAAGACTCTGTTAGTGCCAGGTACTACTGGGGGATGAGTTGGCGTTAAGGTGGGGGTAGAATTGATTTTCTTTTCCATTTTATTATCTTTGTTGTCTTTGGGTTGGGAAAGCAAGTGGCAACCTATAAAAATATTTTCAAATGATTTCTGCTTATTAAAAATTATTAACATTTCATTTGTTGAATCGCTATTGATCAGAGAAATGCAAATTAAGACAACTCTGAGATGCCACTACACAACTATCAGATTGACTAAGATGACAGGAAAAGATAATGACGAATGTTGGAGGGGATGCGGGAAAACTGAGACACTGATACATTGTTGGTGGAACTGTGAACGGATCCAACCATTGTGGAGAGCAATTTGGAACTATGCTCAAAAAATTATCAAACTGTGCATACCATTTGACCCAGCAGTGTTTCTACTGGGCCTATATCCCAAAGAGATCTTAAAGGAGGGAAAGGGACCCACATGTGCAAAAATGTTTATGGCAGCCCTTTTTGTAGTGGCAAGAAACTGGAAACTGAAAGGATGCCCATCAATTGGAGAGTGGCTGAATAAATTATGGTATATGAATGTTATGGAATATTATTGTTCTATAAGAAACGACCAGCAGGATGATTTCAGAGAGGCCTGGAGAGACTTGCATGAACTGAGGCTAAATGGAAATCAGCAGAACCAGGAGAACATTATACACAGCAACAAGTCTATATGATGATCAGTTTTGATGGACATGGTTCTCTTCAACAATGGTGTAATTCAAACCAGTTCCTATTGTTCAGCGATGAGGACAGTCATATACATCCAGAGAGAGGCCTGAGGGAACTGAATGTGAACCACAACACACCATTTTAACGCTTTCTGTGAATATTTCCCTGCATTTTGTTTTCCTTCTTAGATTGTTTTTTTTTTTCTCTCTCTTTCTAGATCTGATGTTTCTTGTGCAGTAAGATAACTGTATAGATATGTATACATATATTGGATTTGTCATATAATTTAACATATTTAGCATGTATTAGATTGCCTATCATGTAGGGGTGGGGGTGGGGGGAAGGAGGGGAAAAGCTTGGAACAAAAAAAAAAGTTTTGCAAAAGTCAATGTAGAAAAATCACTCATATGTTTTGTGAATAAAAAGCTTTTAATAAAAAAAAGAAAAAACATTTCATTTGTTGGATCAAACACTTGGCACATGTCATACACTGTAATAAGGCAATAGGGATGCAAAGACAAAAATGTCCTTATCACTTTTGTCTTGGTATTTCCAACACCAAACACAGAGCAGATGCTTGATGACTATTGAATTGAATTGTTGAATTAGAACAATCCTTCTAGGCAGATGATATTGTGTTGATTTTACTAAAATCCAGAATGCTAGACCACTAACATAATCTCAAGAAAGATCAGCCTAGCCATGCATATAAGAAAAACAAAGTGGATGAAAAATTTATATTGCCCAGATTATGACATTGAGTGGAATGGCTACCACTGATTCAATATATCAGAGCATATATCTTGGATGGATGCTATAGTTTAAATAATTAACTGAATTTAGGATTGAATAAGAAGAGGAAAATAGACTGGATTGCTCTTAGAATACTATGTAATCTGTCCGTTGGTCCCATGCTACTTCTTGCCACAAAACTCCAGCATTTTAATGCATATCTTCTTCTGGGGCTGCTATATAAATGTAAATCATAAAACACTTCAATTTTGGGAAAATCACAATGACAGATGTCAATGAAAAGAGACATGGTAGGTATAAGTAGGTAGAAGCTAATATCAATAACAACTTTGTACATGGAAAATAAAAGAAAAGGTATCACCACTGTTATGTGTAACCAACAAAAGATGTTGGGACAGTTCATCTAAAAAGAATGAAACATGCAGATGAAGAAGTCCTAGTGTTGCACTTCTAAACTACATATAATTTTTTAATAGTGAAAACCCAGTTATTCTACTGTTAGACATTTACTCCAAGGAGGCCAAAGATAGGATATACAACAAATATATACATTCATGTTCACCAAAATATTTATAGTACTTTTTGTAGTAACAAAGAACTGGAAACAGAATAGATATATACAAATATAATAGAAATGTTACATTATAAGAAAAAATATGAAGAATACAGAAAAGCATGTCTCCTTCCATCTCCCTTTTAGAGCTTACAGATACTTGGGGAACACAAATAGATAAGTAAATAAAAACTAATTTCAGAAGGAAAGAGTCTATTGTTTTCACTATGGAGAAAAATTGTTCCATAGGACAGAGGACTTTAAGAAATGGAAATGATATGGAAATATAGTCTATATCTGGAGGACAAAATAAAGAGAATATGGCAGTTTAACTGTATTATAAAGAAAAGAACAAATAAGAAATAATTCTGGAAATATAGGTGAGAGTCAAACTGTGGATAGCTTTGAATGCCAGCCTGAGCAATTTGCAATGTATCCTAGAGGCAGTAAGAAGCCACTGATGGCTTTTTAAACAAGGAAAACTTAAGAACTGATATTCCTAAATATCAATTTGACAGCTATATGAAGTATAGTTTAGATGGGAGGCATGGATAGAATGAAAGTAAGGAGATGAATTACAAGGCTATTCAAGGTTTCAAATTTGATAAGATCTGAACTAAAGTTATGGCCACATGAGGAAGGGAGAGAGGGAAGGAAGGAAGGAAGGAAGGAAGGAAGGAAGGAAGGAAGGAAGGAAAGAAAGAAGTGAGGGAGGGAGGGAGGAGAGAGGGATGAGGGAAGGAAGGGAGGAAAGAAAAAAAGAAAAGAGAAAAAGAAGAAAAAAGAAAGAAAAAGAAAAGAATAAGGGAGGGAGGAAAAAAGGAACAGAGGGATTTACTAAGCACCTATGTGCAATAAGCATTACTACAAAACAGCACTTTACAAATATCTCATTTTCCTCACAACAACCCTGAAAGGCATGTGCTATTATTATCCCTGCTTTGCAAGGTTGAGTGACTTGTCCAGGGTCACAAAACTAGCAAGTGTCTGAGGCCAGATTTGGATTTAGGTCTCTCAGAATTCGAGTCTAGTACCCTATCTATTGAGCCACTAGCTGCCCAGGGCTTAGATTTGAGAGATTCAGGAAAGCAAACTAGATAAAACTTAACAACTTATTGGAAAAAAGACTGGGAGAGAGGAAATTGAGAATGATTCAGAAGAGCAAACTTGGATATGTAAAAGAATGATGGTACCTTCAACACAACTTTTCTGAGAAACACAAGTAAAAAGGCTTTATTTGTATTCATTTTCTATTTTTAGCATCAATCATTTGCTTAAGGTAAAAGTTGAAAAAAATTTAAATATATAAATAAAAATAAATAGGTCACGTTAGAGTTGCTATAATTATACCCAGTGCCTTTTAATATTTATCTTTTCTGCAAATTTGGAGTTCATTTTTACCTTTACTTTCATTAGCCAGTAGCCTGATTCCACAAAGGCAGTTCATTTTGAAATGACGTCTACATTTGTAACCAGGTGCTTCCTGTGTTTTTGAATGTGGTCAGTTTCTTTTGTGTGTATCATGTTGTTCAGTGATTGCCATATCCGGTAGCTAGTGACTTGCTTCTTGAAGAAAGTATTCGGAATATACAGGCATGAGGCTTCTGAATTCTCTTGAAACCTTTCTTAATTCCAAACCACATTTTCCAAAATATGCTTTACTATCATTCCCAGTGATATAGTCTTTAGATTGGAGTCACCAAGCATCAAGGCATAAATTGCCTTATTTTGACAGATCTTAAGTTTTCTATAGAACTGTTCTACTTCTTCATCTTCCACAAAAGATTTTGACAGACATTTCAGTCATCCTCATAGTATTCTTGTTCCTTATGTTTACCATGACTGAATAATCATGAGTCATTGTGAGATGACCAAAAGACCCACAAACGAAATAACTTGTTTTCCTTCTGCTTATAATGAGACTAACCAACTATTCCTTTTTTTGCCTTTTTAAGGGGAAGCCATGAAGTATTCTTCTATTTAGCTTCAATTTCTTCAAACTTCTACTTTCATTTATAATCAGAATGTAATTTTTAAGATGGGCAGCTAAATGGCAAAGTGGATAGAGCACCAGACTGAGAGGAAGAAAGACCTGAATTCAAATATAGCTTCAAACATTTAACTTCAAACATTTGACAGACATTTCAGTCATCCTCATAGTATTCTTCTTCCTTATGTTTACCATGACTGAATAATCATGAGTCATTGTGAGATGACCAAAAGACCCACAAATGAAATAACTTGTTTTCCTTCTGCTTATAATGAGACTAACCAACTATTCCTTTGTTTGCCTTTTTAAGGGGAAGCCATGAATTATTCTGCTATTTAGCTTCAATTTCTTCAAACTTCTACTTTCATTTATAATCAGAATGTAATTTTTAAGATGGGCAGCTAAATGGCAAAGTGGACAGAGCATCAGACAGAGTAAGAAAGACCTGAATTCAAATATAGCTTCAAACATTTAACTGTCACTTAAGCCCAAGTCACTTAACCCCATTTGCCTTAGTTTCCTTGTCTATAACATGAAGTAGAGAAGGAAATGGAAAACCATTCCAGTATCTTTGCCCAAAAAATACCAAATAGGATCACGAAAAGTCTGACAATTGAAATAATAAAATGAAAACAACAAAATATTGATATAATTTAGTTTCTCCAACAGTGTATCAACTCACTGATCATTGAACAAAAATATCACATTTAATGTAATGTAGCTAAGTTAATATTTATATACTAAGAACTATAATGCTCTAACCCCCTTTTTGCCACTGTATCACTACCACTAGCAAGAGTATAGAAAGCCATTTTGTATTTTGTTTATTTGTTTCCTGGATTACCATAACCAAATAATTCATTATTTCATAGCTAGCAGGCTAGTAATGGAAGTTCTCTGTTCTTGACTAGTGGTCAGAGAGCAGGAACAATCTTTAGCTAGAACCATATCATGGAATTTCAGCTTGGTAGAACCTATCAGAGCTTTTTTTCTGCTGTAAATCTCTCCAAAAACTAGTCACCTCCATCCTACAATAAGGCTTTATATATATATGTATATATATATATATATGTGTATATATATATATATATATAGAACATACAAAGATAAATAAGAAAATTCCCTGCCCTCAGAGGACTTAGAATCTAGTAGGAAATACAAGATCTATACCGAAAAAAGAATAGGATTTAGAGTCTGAGAACTTGCATCCATACCCAACTCTTCTACTTTATCTTCTGTGCAACTCTGAGTTAATTACTTAAATTCTCTGGGACTCAAAATCTACATATCTAAAATGAAGTGGATATACTGGTCTCTAGAATCTCTAAAGACTCTAAATAGTCTCTAGAATTCCTTTTGGCTATAAATGATATGATCAAGGAAATTTGGTAGAAAGCAGAATATGGTAAATGCATGAAAGACACAAAGTGCTGTGAGAGTTCAGAAGAACAAAAAGTAATCTCTGAATGGGTAATCAGAGATTTATGGAAGATGTGAGAGTTGAATGGGTTTTGAAGGATGAGTAGAATTTCAGTAGATGGAGATAGGGGTTTGGAATAGAGAGTACAGTGTTCTGGGCTAGATCTAATTCAGACCCTGAGAGTTTATGGAACTGAAACAAAATGGGACACTCCCAGATTATTCAACAGTTAACAAAAAGGGAGATATTCAACATAGCTATGCCTTGAATCAACTCTGAGTTGATTCAGCTGAGTGAACCTCCCCTCCTTCTTAGTTATCCATTGTGGTCCACCAGCCAAGCATCTGGGCACACCTGTATCTCCTTCTGGCTCTTTTGGAACCAGGTGGCCAAGAAGAATGTCAATTGCCTGAAGCTTTAGTCCTCCAAGTCAGTTAAGTCTAAATGAGGATTTCAGTAGCTTTTAAGGAAAAACTTATCTTGCGTGAATGAAGGGGAAAGGTATGGGCTCAAAGTGAAGAATGAGGTATTATTCCCACCAAAGGGAGGTTCAGGCATAAAGACCTATGTGAGCAAAAGCATGAAGGCAAGAAAACGTTTAGGGAATTGTGAATAATTTAATTTGACCATAATATAAATTACATGGAAAGAAACATTGTGGGATAAGATTGGATACGTTCACTTATGTATGGAAATTTAATTGATTTTTTCCTTCACTAAGGCTCCATCATTCCACGTTAGCTCAAATGGAATAACTTAGAAAGTAATATTATTCTTGCAACCATAATAAAAAATAGCTCTTAAAAATAAATCTAAAAAGATTTTGACTTCACCTAAATTAAAGGAAGTAGTAGGTGTTTGAAGCCAAGAGGACCCCTAAATTTATACTCTGTAAGCCATCCTGGAGATTTATCTGTCTATTCTCATCAAAATAGCCTGGGGCTGATTTTTTTTTAACTGTAAAACTCCTACCTATTTAAATCACCTCCAAAGCATTGCTGCCAAAAAAAAAAAAAAAAGAAAGAAATTATTGTATATTGCTTATCATAAGCAGACAGTTTGTACATTAGGCTAGGATACGTTCCTGGAAAAAGTACTCTAAATAGAAGTACTGGAAATGCGTGTCTCTGCAAGAAGCTAGCTAACAGCTCTGTAAGGCGGACAGAGCCTCAGGAGTTCTGTTCTATAACCACAGAGATCACAGGGCTGCCAGTGGATCAGAGGCAGAATGTAGAACTGGAATGCAGAAAAACTGCTAGCATCTATCTGTCAACCAACCTAACCTTAATTTGGGGAGCCTCTTCCCCTATGTAGCATTTCATCTTAAGTTTCATAAGCACTGTGTGATGAAAATAATGAACAGCTAGCATTTCTCCTTCAGGAAGTGAACAATCCAGATCCATGTGGCTGTTTTTAGATAGATTCTATATATCCCAGGGTATTCCTTAGGCTGGAAATTGTGGTTCTTACCTTCCTCCTCATGACTTCAGGAACTAGTCAAGGTTGAAGCATGTTTTTCCAAAGTGCTAAAAATTTGATTATCCAGCAATCTGAAGATCTCAACAGGCTAACAGGGTGGACTGAATTAAAGATGAATGGATTCATTTTAATGTAAATATAAAAGTAATGTAATGTAATGTAAAGGTAAAGTAAATGTAATGTAAACATAAATATAAATATAAAAAATTAAAATATGTAAGTAAAGCAAAACTAAAAGTAAAAAAGGGTAATATAAATGTAAAAAAAGGGTAAATGTAAAGTAAAGCTAGGAGCAGTTAGATGGCATCGGCCCTGGAATCAGGAGGACCTGAGTTCAAATCCGACCTCGAACCCTTAATACTTCCTAGCTGCATGACCCTAAGCAAGTCACTTAACCCCAATTGCCTAGCAAAAAAAAATAACATAAAGTTATTTACCTTTAAATGAAGTAACAGAACTGAGCTTTACTTGGTAAGGCTGTATCTGGAGTACAAGGTGTCCTAAATATCTTAGTGAAACTTAAAACTACACTAAGACTTCGGGGACATTATTATGGTCTGTCCTAGGTGCTATACTTTAATTCAAAAAGCATTTATTAAGTACCTAGTATATTCCAGATACTAGGACAGGTGATGGAGATACAAAGACAAGAATAAGAAACAATCCCTTTTTTTAAAGGGGTTTATATTCTCCTGGACAAGTAGGGTAGGAATGGAGGTGAGAAAGCACCTTAATAAATAAATTTGCAAATATGTGCAAATAAACACAAAGAACTTTGGGAGAAGGGAGAGAAGGATTTGGAAAGAGATGTGTAGATGATATCACTTGAGCTGAACCTTGAAAAAAGTTATGTATTATAAGAGGTGAAGTTAAGATGGGAAATGAAATAGTGTGCATGGAGAAGACCATTAAAGGTAAAACAAATTTTTCCAATGGAAACCATGAATTTTTTTTTTACAAAATTTTATACAAGATTGATAGCCCTAGGGAAAATGCTGCTTTCAAAAGTTTGGGTGAGATGATCGAGGCCAGTTCCAATGATCTTGTGATGAAGAGAGCCATCTATGCCCAGATTGAGAACTGTGGGAACTGAGTGTGAATCACAACACAGCATTTTCTCTCTTTTTTTGTTGTTTGCACTTTGTTTTCTTTCTCATTTTTTTTCCTTTTTGATCTGATTTTTCTTGTGCAGCAAGATAATTGTATAAATATGTATATATGTATATTGGATTTAACATATATTTTAACATGTTTAACATATATTGGATTACCTGCTATGTAGGAAAGGGGGTAGAGGGAAGGAGGGGAAAATTTGGAACACAAGATTGTGCAAGGGTCAATGTTGAAAAATTATCCTTGTATATTTTTTTAAAAATAAAAAGCATTAGTTAAAAAAAAAGTTTGGGAATCTTGTTTTTTTTTTTAATTCTAATGTGTATATGTGTGTTTTCCAGGATTTACTCCTTGGGGTTTGACCTAGAAAGAAGTGTTCTGTCTGGGAAAAAAAAGAGTAATCTTAAGAATAATTTACTCCTTTGGTCTATGTTTAGCTATAATCAATCAAAAAGAACCAAACAAATAAATAAAATTTCCCTAAATTGATCTGATTCTTGAAGGAATCCCAGAAGATGAACAAAGGTGCCAAGCTAATAGACCAAAGAAAACACATCCCTGTTGCCACTTATAGAGAACCACATTCAGGAGAGGAGTTAGGAAGATTTGAGCTCAAGCTTTTGCTCTACTAAGTAGTCAAATCTAGATTGTAATACCAAGTGACCTTGGCCAAAAGTCTCTAATTTGTTATAGGCCTTGATTTCCCCATCTATAAAGGGAAGGACTGAACTTGATGATTTCCTGGATCCCTTCCAGTCTTAAAACTGAAAAATAAAGAGTAGATGAGAAATTTTGGGAACAGGGTGGAAAATACACAAGGAACAATTAGAAAAATCATCAAAGAGGTAAGGGAAGAATGAGAAGGAAATAATGACATGAAAGCCAAAGAAAGTGAGACTATAAATACTCTCCTTGTTCCAGTGATTCTGAAAATTTATCATTACTTACATCTTATTCTCTGCCACCCCCAATCCCTTATTCTCATATTATTTAACCCCATCCCAATGTCCACCCCTTCCACTGTGCTCTTTGGAGTGGCTGCTCTATAGGTAATACACTTGTTTTCATCTTAAACCTCTTCCTTTCCTATTTCCAGCTTCTGGGTTTCACTGAGACCTGGTTCTCTCTTGATGACCCAACTTCCCTTACTACTTTTCCAGCAATCATTACACTTTCACTCATACTCTCAACTCACAGGTTAAATGGTGGATTTTCCTTGCTTCTCTCTGCCAAATTTTAGCTTTCCCTCTCTATCACTCAGTTACCTCTCTTCCTTTGGGGTTCACTCAATTCATATTTACTACCTAATCGAGCTTCTGGTAGCTGTTATAAAACTGACTTCCAAGATTAATGAGTACTCCCTTAAATGCCTTAACCTCCCAGTTTTTCAGTTACTGGCTTCCCATGACCTACTCCTTCATCTCTGCTACCCACAGAAATGATCATACCCTTGATCTTGCCATTAATGAACTCTGAAATTTCCTTATCTGATCAAATCTATTGTCATTCTACCATTCCTTCTGCCTTTAACCTCAAACTCTCTTTTTCATCCTTCCCTCCTCTCAGTTCTTCATTCTCTTTACCTTTTAGTTCTTTCCCAGAATACCACCAATGCATTCACTACAGTCACCTCCGTCTTGACAGATGCCTCAGTGAACTAATTTAATCACCAGTTTTGCTCTACCAAGCTTCAGTCTTGGAATTTTCCTACCTTGCTCCTGATTATGTGCAATTTAACAAAGTTGGAGAAAATCATAAAATCATTATGACTGAATCCACTACAAATTTATGTTATATAATCTCTCACTATCACAAAACAATCTTTTTGTTTTCCTAATTGATTCACTAACTCACTCATCACAGCACCTTTCCCAAACCTTTTCATCCCTTCTCAAAAGTCTTATTGCTCTCTCTCTCCCCCCTATTTCCTAAAAAGAAAATCTTGTTTCATATTTCACTAAAAAAAACCCTGAGAACTCTATCTTCTTTTCTCCTCATCTCACATCACTTGGATTGCCAAATCTGAGCAAACCTTCATAAACCTGGCTCCTTCCTAAATTTCCAATGTTATTAATATGTTATTCCTCATCAGTACTTTGTGATCCAATGACAGCTGCCTCTTTGCTGTTCTTTACACAAGACACTCATCTCCCAACTCAGGGAAATTTGACTGATTGTCCTCCATGCTTAGAACTCTCTTTCTCTTCCATCTCCTGGATTACTTGACTTTTTGCAAATCCCACCGAGAATTCTACCTTCAAAAAAAAAGTTTTTTTCCTATCCATCTTAATGCTAGTGCCTTCCCTCTGTTGATTATTTCCAAACTGTTCTATAGTAGTTGTTTGCATTTTCTCCTTTTCACTTGACTGAGTTCCTTGAGACTGGACTGTTCATTGCTTTTCTTTATATCCCCCACACTAAGTGCAAGACATGGCACACAGTAGGTGCTTATTAAATACTTGTTGATTAGACATAAAGAATAAACTATTAGTTAACAACATCAAATACTTGAGAGAAATCAAGAAAGATAAAGAGTAGGAAAAAGTTATTAGATTTGGCAATTAGGAAATCATTGGTAACAATTAAAAGCAGTTTCCTTTTCTACATTAATAATAAATGGAGATGCAGAGTCTCTCAATTAATGTGGTCCCATTAGCAATAGGTGGAATGGCACATCTATATCCCAGAGCCTCTTTTTATCCCTTAGTCACAGTTCCAGGTTTGGCACATTGCCATAGATCCACAGTTGAGGACTTTAGGCAGTAGAAATACTGTCTACCTAAGAACACTTGAGTGGCTTTAGTCAAGACAGAAAAAACATTTTAAAACCTGAAACCATGGGGTTTCAATTTAATTAATTCCAAGGTGAGTGCTTTCTCCAATTAAAAGATGCCAGTCAATCACATAGAATTAAATTATCATTCAATTAGTAAAATAGAACAAGATTAGAGATGATAAAATAAGAAATTATTTTTTCAAATCAAATATAGATTATATACATGTTTATATACACATGTGTAGATATACCTCTCTATACACAGATGTGTACAAACACACATATATACATATGTGGGGATTTAGACATTATACATACATATATACATGTATGTGTGTGTGTGTGTATATGCAGGCTGGTAATTGGCACAATAGAGTGATGATCCTACAGTCAGGAAGACCTGAGTTCAAATGTAGCCTCTGATACTTACTACTTATGTGATCTTAGGCAAGTTACTTAATCCTATTGGCCTCAGTTTTTTCATCCATAAAATGGGCTGAAGAAAGAAATGGCAAATCACTCTAGTATCTTTGCCAAGAAAACCCCCAAGAGGGGTCATGAAGAGTCAGACATAACTGAACGACAAATATATATGTGTATATGTGTATAACTTATCTTTTTCACATTTTTCTCTAATTTCTAAACAATTGCTATCTTACCTTAAATTTATCTTTCAAGACTCCAAAGCAAAATATTGCATTAAAATGCCCCATCTAGATCATTGTGCTTCCCAAATGATTTTACTATGCATATTTATGTACTTTTTTGCCTTCCTTGGGTTGCAGGGTCTGTTTATCCTATGATTACATTTATGAAACTAAGATTTTTTTATTTTTCATCATCAGGATCAAATGAGATATTCATAGTGTTCAGCATAGTACCTGGCACATAGTAGGTATTAAATAACAATAATACAAACACACTATTGTTTATGTAGCATTACTTATGCCAGGCACTGGGGGAAGCACTTAAAATTATAATCTCATCTGATCCTCACAATAACCTTGGAAGAGAAGTGTTATGATTGTCAGTATGTTACATTTGAAGAAATTGAGGCAAACAGAGGTGAAGTAGCTTGTTGAGAGTCGCATAGGTAGTAGTTTCTGGGGCCATAACTGAACTCATGTGTTCCCTAACTGCAAGCCCAGCCAGCATTCTATTTATAGTGCACCCTAGTTTATTTTCATTCCTTTTCCCCATTCCATGTTTTTCAAGGCTTAGATTTTTCAGGCTAGAGCAACATGAAAGCATGGACATATTTTGCACCAATGGTCCAGATGAGGGCAGGACAGAAAATTCAAACCGTGTTCTAAAGTAATCAAATTGACTTATGTGGCAACTGAAGTTTATAACTCTAAGAGGCTGCATGGTATATTTCTATAAAAATCATCTTAAAGAAAGAATAAAATAGCTTCTTAGTATTTTGAATTTGAATTATTTTTATTTTCTGGTTATAATGTGTTCCTTCTTAAAAAATATAATTATAAATCCACTGTGCTCTAATTAAGTCTATTTAGCTGAAGATCTTTCTCTGTTAAGAAAAAAAAAAGATCAGTATTTGAGATTTTTTAAAAAGTGGGAGTAGGAATTGAGAGTAGAGATGATGTAGTAGTTGTAGTAAAAACAACTCTGCTGGAAAATATGTCAGGAAGGAAAGGAAAAAATACCAGAACCTGCTGTATTTACTATGAAAAAAACTTTTTTATTTGGAAGAACAAAATGTAGTTTTAAAGTTCCCTTCCCAATAAGCTATTCTCTCAAACATATGTTACTATCCTATGTGATGTCTTTAACACCTTCAACAACAGTCACTTCATTCCCTAGACTTCTCACCATAGAAGCATTCTTAAGGCATCTTTATCCTTGACCTTTCCAGTTCTGGAATCAATTAAATCAGTTCTGTCATAGTTCCTGGAAAACATGTGCCAATATATTCCCCATAGTTTCATTCTTCATTTTTGTCACTTTCCAAACCCAAATATCCCTGTGTCCCCTAATATGTGCTAAGTGGAATGTATATTCCTGAAAAGCAAATACTCTCTATACTTTTGATTTATTAGCTATTCTGATCCTCAGACAGTGGATAATAATAATAATAATAATAATAATAGCTAATATTTATGTTATGCTTTAAGATTTTCAAAGCACTTAGTATTATCATCATTCCTATTTTATAGATGAAGAAACTGAGACTTGCAGAGCTTGAATGACTTGTCTAGCTAAAAAGAACCCGAGGTAAAATTCAAATTTAAATCCAGTTCTCTATTGATGGCTGCATATAATTGCCTTGAGGATGGTACTTGAGGGCAGCCAGAGCCCTACTTCTAACCCCTGATCCAGTGTTAGCTCCAAACTTGACCCACTAAGAAAGACAAGCCTCCTGATCGAGCCCCCAGACACCTTCTCTTCATAGATTACTCCCAATAACACCTTCTAGAGATTAAGCCTCAAGGGATAAATTTAAATTATTTACTCGGTGTCTACCTCTCCCCATCCACTGATACTCTGCCTTCTTTTCAATGGTTAGTATTGCTCTCCATCCCTGGTGTTTTTGAACCCACTACTGCCAAAAAACAAAAACAAAAACAAATGGCTTTCCCAAACTCTGAGTATCCATTCCCTTATTCCAATTTACCACAACTATACTCCTAAATGTCCCTGCTGTGGATTTGTCTTGCTCTTTCACTGTGCCTTCTGGAATGCCTGTTCCACAAATGGCAAACTTCCATTTTAAAGCTTTTTCTTTCTTCCTTCCATCTTCTGTTCCTTCCTTAGATTCCCTGATTCCCACCTGAAGACCCCAGTTCCCTGGCCACCTTTTCTATCACTGGCTGTACGTTCATTCTTTCATATTCCCAATTCTTTGGTTGTGATGGAGGAGTTAGATTATTCCTTGCCCTCTATTGTCATTTCCATACTCTTCATCTATAATATTATTCTGCAGCAATCTTTCTTCCTTAGAAATTCATTGCTTGCTCTTGGTTCTCCTCATACCCAGCTAACCACTGTACAGTTTCCTCTGCTTGAACTTCATCCTTGTCTTTCTCCTGCCTATAGATGTCTCCCACAACTCTATCATGGCCCTTTTATCTTTTCTCTCTTTACTATCTCTTTTTTTTTCTTCCTTTTTTTACTGAGTCAATTAGAATTAAATGAACACACAGCTAGGATGTGTTCAGTGTCTGAGGCTGGATTTGAATGCAGGTCCTCCTAACTCCAGTTATCCACTATGTCATCTAACTGTCCTCATATTATTTCTCTTGATGATTTCACCATCTCCCAAAGTTCATTTATTATTTCTGTGCCAATGCCCAGCCCTAGTCTCCCCCAAACATCCTTCCTCACATCACTATTGGTCCATTCTTGGATGTCTCATGGGCATTTCAAACTTATCTAAAATCCAAAACAAAATTTGTTATTTTTCCCCATATCTTCCCTTTTTTTCAATTTCCCTATCACTCTTGAGGATTCCATTATTCTCTTAGTGAAGCATTAGAAATTTTGTTATTCTCTTTAATCTTCATCTCTACGTTCCTTTTTTCCCCTACCACCCTACTTCAATCCTTCAATTACATCTTATATGGACTAATGCACTAAGCTTCTAATTTGTTTCTCTGCCTCCTCTTCTCCCACTTCAATCCACACAGCTGCCAAAGTGATTTCATTAAAGGGTAGTTCTGATCAAATCACTCCCCCTCCTCCAAATTTCTCTTACCTCTATAATGAAATATAAAGTGCTTTAGTTGGCATTTGGAGGTCTTCAACACCTGGCCCACATTTATCTTTCCAGTCTTTTCACACTTTCCTTCCCTCCACTTACTCTGCAGCCTTAACCTAAGTCTAGCTATAATCATATACTGACTTATTTTAATGCAATTAATCTCCTATTTCTGGGCCCTTGATATGCTTATCCCCCAGACTAGAATATTCAATCACTTCCTCACATTCATCTCTTGCTATCTGTTCAAATGCCACTTTTTATAGGTATTGTGGATAGAGTACTGGACCAACTCAGGAAACCCTGAATTCAAATGTTGCCTCAGATATTTACTAGCCATGGTATCCCACCTTTCCAAGCCTCAGTTTACCCATTTATAAGATGAAGGTGATAATAACACCTACTTTACAAGGTTGCTGGCATTCCTGATTCCTCAAATTACTTGAGCTTTTTGCTCCAAGGGTTCTTTACCTCAGGTCCATGAATAGATAGTCAATAAACATTTTTAAGTGTCTACCAAGTGCCAGGCACTGAACTAACCAGTAGGTAGATTTCAGGGAGTCAAAGAACTTCGATTAAAAAATTACATTTTTATTCTCACTAACCCTTAACTAAAATTTAGCATTTATTATAATTTTTTAAAAGTCTATTGTGGGGCAGCTAGGTGGCACAATGAATAGAGCACCAGCCCTGAAGTCAGGAGGACCTGAGTTCAAATCTGGTCTCAGACACATAACAGCTGTGTGACCCTGGGCAAGTCACTTAACCCCAATTGCCTCAGCAAAAAAAAAAAAAAAAAAAGTCTATTGTGAGGATTACACAAGCTTCACCAGGCCTCCAAGAGTTTTTGACAGAAAAAAAGATCAAGGAATCCTGCTATAAAGTTATTTTCCTTCTATTCTGTATATGTTTCTGTTCTTTAAGGGAAGCTAGGTGGCACAACAGATAGAATGCCAAGCCTGGAGTCAGAAAGACTCATCTTTCTGAGTTCAAATTTGGCTCCAGATGCTTACTAGCTTTATGACCCTGGCAAGTCACTTTGTTTACCTCAGTTTCCTCATATGTAAAATGAGCTGGAGAATGAAATGACAAATCATCAAGTATCTTTGCCAAGAAAATCCCAAATAGGATCACAATACTACTGAAAAAAAAATGACTGAACCACAAAAATACAGCAAAAAAGCTATTTATTTAGATGTTGTTTGCTCTATTAGAAAATAATGCCTTCTTTGAGAGCATTTTTGTATTTTTGTCTCTCTTTCTATCTATTGATTGGCTGACTGAGTATGTCTATATCCCATTTTAGGGCCCTGCTCAAAGTTGCAAAGCCTGTGTTCTATTAGCATGTCCTCAAGAACCAAAAATCATCCCCATACCACTATAAGGCACCAGAGGAGGATAACAGAGCTGAATGAAGAGGCAGAGTAATTATAATACTTTCAATTTATACCATACTTTAGAGTTTTCAAAGAACTTTGGGATACATCATCTCATTTAATATTCCCAATAACCTTGTAAGGTAGACAAGGAATTTAGTATTATTCCAGTCTAACACATAAGGAGAGTTAGGTTCAAAAAACTCAAATAATTTGCCCAAAGCTATATAGGTAAGTGGTAGATGTGGACATCATTGCTTGAACTGGAATAGCACCTTCTCTTTTGAAGATTCTGTGAATCAGAGCATCATACTCCTAATTCAAGGTTCATTGTCCTTTGTTATTCTGCTGTGTTCAAGTAGGACTTTAGAAGAAAAAATTAAGAATAATTCAATCACAAATGACCAAGCGGTTGAGAATTTGTGATACAGATAATATGTGAGAAACTCAGAGAAGGGAAAACAAGAGACTGAAACAACCTTTTCCTCATACTTTTTGAAATTTCATTCATGGTTCAACAAGTACTTATTAATCATCAGTCGAATGAATTGAATCTGCCCAGCGTACACAAAGAGCTTTTTTGGAAATAGATGAACACACTAAATAAAGAATTTCAGTCATGCCCGTTTCAGCATTGTTGTTGATGTTGTTCAGTCATGTCTGACTCTTCGTGACCCTGTGAACCATATTGTCCATGGGGCTTTCTTGACAAAGATACTGGAATGGTTTGCCATTTTTTTCTCTGCTGGATTCAAGCAAACAGATTAAATGACTTGCCCAGTAAATATCTGAGACCATATTTGAACTCGGGTCTTCCAGACTCCAAGCTTGGTGTTCTCTATCCACTTAGTCACTTACCTGACTCTTATTTCAATATTAGATTTAATATGAGTCAGGATCAAATTGGGAATTAGAAACAGGTGAAGCATTTTTAGTCAACTTTTAAAATCTTAAAGATCTCTTGAGGGGAGAAATTCCAGATGCTCCCTTTTCTAGTCATTTGATCACATTTCTTCTTATTCTGTCTTTGCTGGAAATGAAGTTTGCATAAAAAGAAACCATAAAAATTCATCTTGAGAAAACAAGCAATTTTCTCTTCTCAACTAATGGCCATTATTACTTACTTTTGAACAAATAAATAATGATTAAAGTTATTCTTACATAAATTCTTGAATTATGTGATTATAAATGCTATTAAGCACATGATCTGCTATTCATATGCTTAGATAAAGATATTCTTTAATTGATTTCATTTCTGTCTGCTTACTGAAATAATGTATTTAATGGAGTAAATGAGTACAATGCATTGCAAATAGGACCTCTAATGGCCCGGGACAGGCACATTCTGATCTACTTTGTACTCATCAGACACCACTCATTTCCTTGTAGTTTCCTAGTTTTCTTATCAATTATTAAACGTATGAGTTCTTTTTAAAACAGAAATGCAACCTGTTGAATTCTGATTCATTTGTGAGGAACTTTCCAAGAATGTTTGGTTTTCCAGAAATTTCATAAAGCTGTGTAATATGGATTTTTTCCCCTTAAAAACATCACATTCTCTTTGCCAACAGTTACTTCTAATACCAAAGTGTGCATATTTGATTTGAAACACTGAACAACCAGAGCATGAGAGGACTCTAAATTGGAGAACATTATTCCCAGCCCAATGAATACACTTGAAGAACATTGTAATGCCTGAGTAAAATTAATTCCCTCCAAAAGGCTCAAAATAGTCTATTGGGGTTAAGGTGAGGCTAAATTTTGCAAATTGCATATTAATACAGCAATTAGATTTTTTTGATACATGACCATCTTTTTTCCTTTTTTAAAATTTTTTGATAATATAATTTCTGAAAGCAGTTTGATATAACTAACATTTTATCCAAATCACTAATTTGTGTCATCAGGCAATTAAAAACTGAAAAATGTGCATGCTATTAAATGTTATTTTTCATGCATGTTTACATGTTGCCTTTATGAAATTCTTTAAAATAAAACATACTACTTAGTCATGTAAAAGAAGGAATATGTAACAGATTTTTAATGGCCAGATTGCCATGTGTTGTGTTCATGGAAAAATTTTTTTCCAGACTTCTGATCACAGTAGAAGCTACCAGAAAGAGTGTCTAAAGCAATTCATTAAAATCTTGGCAGTCTGGCTAACAGCTCGTAGCTTCTTTTGAAAGCTGTACTTATTAAAGCTGAGCTCTTTTCCAGCAAATCGGTCAACAGAGAATTTATTGTCATTGCCTCTTAAGGGACAATTCCTTGAGGAACTGTGTCAGCCAGTCTAAGGCCTTGAATAAACAAACAAAAAAAAAGTAAATAATTACTCTTCGAAAAAGAGTTAGGTTGGTGGGCTGTTCTGGATGCCCCTAGGAAAAGAAAATTCAATAAAATAAAATATTTTGGAGGGAGGTGCAAAGCTCTTAATTCAAAGAATAACTAGTTCCAATGGGGGAGGGGCATGGGGAGAAAAGGAGAGGAAAACAGCTTTTCTTTTAGCTGTTGAGCCATGAGAACTTCTTTTCTATGGCAGAATTTTCCTTTTGAAAATATATCATAAGTGATCTGAAAATGAAAATTATACCTTTACAATTCATATGTAGTGTTTTCTGCATTTCTCGCTTGATGACCTCCATAAAAGGCCTCCCAGCATCCCTTTTCCACTTTGATTTAATAATTATGACTCACTGAGCAATATTGCTCAATTACCAGGAAGGAGAGCAATGACAGTGTTCATGGTGTCCTTTTCCATTCCTCTAGCCTTCTCACAGGGACCCTATCTCTTTGGTCCCTTTGTTCTCTGAGTGAATTAGTTTCTGCAAGCGTTGCTCAGAGGTCTATGAATACACACTGATTTGTTAGCTGTTCAAGGGCTGATTTCATTTTGGGGTTTTCTTTTTTGTCATGATAGTGATGGGGGTTTTGTTTGTTTTGTTTTGTTCATTCATTTTACTCTGGTAGAACCAAGTTGGTACACTAGTATGGGAGAACAGAGATTGTAGCATATGCATAAAGGACATGATTCAACTTGCTCCCTATTCAAATCCATGCCTTAGAGAACCACTTTGTAATAGAGTTATAGTGTCAGCAATTAATAATTGCCAAATCCTATTAAAAGTGCATTCAATAAAATATATATGCTGTTAAATACTAAATTAGTTATGCCCCTTACATTGCTCCTCATTTTTAGAAATATACTGCTCCCAAATTTTAATTCCTCATTAGTCATAGATTTTTTTAGTTTAATGAAACCATCCTCCTCCCTACCAATTCAGGTGAATGCATTTTTTTGAGTGAAACTTCCCTATTTGACAAAAGATATAGACATACATATACATATATGTGGTAGGGAGCTACTACAAGTGGAAGTAGGCACCTTTTCTGTGGTAAAGAAAATATAAAATGCTCTTAGATTCAATTGAATTGGCAAAATGTTTATAGATGTTCATTTTTCATGTAGTTCACTTTTTCTTGGGAAGGAAGGAAGACATAAAAAAGAAATTTACATGATAATTTTATTATATATTTAAAAGGAATAGCAAGTTGTGTATAATAGATTAATTGGTTCATGTGCAATCATATTTTATTCTATATTATAGAAATGATTGTTTTATTTCACAAATTAAAAATATAATAAATAAGCAAAATTTTAAAAGAATATATCTTAAATTACTGCTTTTAATAGCATCCAAACCCTTTTCTTCCAGAACTTCCATTGTTTTTCAAATATCAGTCCTAATTATTGACATCTCTAGGAGACAAAAGTAAATGATACTCTCTCCACAATGAAATGTATCATGATGGAATCCTATTAAAGAAGCCTGCCACATGAACTCAGGAGAAAGAGTGGTTCATTGGGAAGATCATTAACTTGAGAGTCAGAGGCTATTGTTTAGTCAATTGGTAATGTCCAACTCATTGTAACCCCAATAGTGGTTTTCTTGGCAAATATACTTCTGGCTCATTTTATAAATGAAGAGCCAAACAGGATTAAGTGATTTGCCTTAGCTGACATAGCTAGTATGTGTTTGAGGCAGGATTTGACTCCAGGGCCTGGGATCTATCTCTTTCCATTATATTCACTGAGCCAACTAACTGCCCCTAAAGTCAGAAGACCTGGGATCACATCTCAATCTTTGATGGCACCTTAGGCTCCATGACCCATGCAAAATATTTAACCTTCCTGGAGCCTCAGTTTCCTCATCTATCAAAGAGGGAGTTGACCTAGATAATCGATAAGAACCCTTCCAACTTCAAAATAATTCTATAATATTACTTGACAGTAACATAAGAACCCATAAAGGGTTAGCATAAGCTCCTCCTTCAACAGTTAGCCCAATAAATAGAGGGCCCAAAGAGCCTTAGGTCTCCAACTCCAGTTGCAAATAGAGAGAGGCTTAGGGGAAACATCCATATTCTTGGAACTAAGGAAATGCAAAGAATTTAGCCATGAAAGCTATCCTGTGTAACTCAAACAAAGTAGGCCTGGCAAGTTGCCATGATTCCAGGCTAATAGGAAAAATTTTCAAGCAGTCATTTCACTGATGTTTCCCACCCCAACTCTACCCTACACAAACAGCAAACAGGTTTTCCTACTGACTACTGAGTGAAAGTCTGAGTTCAATGCTACTGTGAAAATTCAAATCCAATAAATATGTCTTTTTGCTTTAATAAAAAAAAAATCTTTGCTGAGGTCTCTTTCTATTCCACAAAAATTCTAACATGCTAATGACATGGAAAACAGAAGAGCAACCCTCCCTCTGTATTTCAGTCATTACACTATAAATACAATTGCCTCCAGATAAGCATTAATCCCACCATCTAAGAAATATAAGACAAAGTAAAGACCCATAGCCTCAGATGGGATACTTTTTATGACATATTTTTACCTTCCTCTCACAAACAAATTAATTATGCTATCAATTTTTTTTAAAAAGCAATTTGTCCTCCCATCTGTCCTTAATGTGGCTAAGAAAAAATTTCCTAAAGGAGGATTTCTTACTAGAATTCTTGAATCTATGATTATCACATTTCTAAGAATTCATCAGAAGTCCTTGACTGACCTATGGAATATCAAAAAACATCAAAGTTTTGTTATCAGTTATTTCACCACCACGGTGAAGTAATCCCACTGTTACTATTAGTTTCTGTTAGTCAGGTTGTCAATAGGCAAAATAGAAACAGAGGTCAGAGTCATTCCTATTTAGCTGGGATTGAAGGGTTATAGTCAGAGGCATGCTGGAGCCAGTTCTAACCTTCCTGAGTGATTGTTAAATTTTCAGTGTGTGTATTTATACAAAAGAAAATGTCATAAATCAGAGCTTGATTTATTTTGTTGATTGTCTAGATTTAAATGGTAGAGAAAATATTAGTGTACTGCTGGTTTGCTAATCATTTACCAAAGCATTTCTGGTTGCATATATTCAATAAATTGATTGTATTTCTGTATTGTTCCCTGTATAACAGAAGTCTGTGTGTAATAAATTCTCCCATCTTAAACTCAAGGTTGAGAGAGTCTGTGGACACAATATGCTACATAAGCAGCAATATCAACTCTGGTGAGGTGACAAAATTGAAGTCCTGATGAGTTCCCAGGTTTTTTTGAATCCATCCTATTCATCATTTCTTATACCATAGAAATATTCCATCACAATCATTTACCAAAACTTGTTCAATCACTTCCAACTGATGGACCTCCCTTCAATTTCCAATTCTTTTCTGCCACAAAAAGAACTGCTATAAATATTTTTGTACCAATAAGTCCTTTCCTCTTTTCTTTGATCTCTTTGGGATATAGATCTAGTAGTGGGATTACTGAGTCAAAGAGTATGTGTATATATATATATATCTTAAAACTTTTAATGTATTTATCACATCACTATTATGTACTAGTTATCATCTTTTCATATTATTCTCCATCAGATATCAAGCTCTGTGAAAGACTGGGAATGAATATTATCTAATTGTTTATTTCTCACAGCATCAAAGAAGGGAGAAGAAAACCTTTGCTATTACCCACATCATAACAACTATCCTCTAAGTAATTTCTTCTTTCTACTCTATCTTCCTGTTCCCCTAGAGACACACAAATTGGGATAGACATACAGAGACAAAGAGACAGGGAAAGACAGAGAGACAGACACACAGACCTCCACAAACACACAGACACAGAGACACAAAGAGAGAGAGAAAGAGAGACAGAGACATACAGAACTAGAGACAGAGACATTGCCATTTCAGTAGGAGGTAAAAAGGGAGAGAAGAATAGAATTTGGAACTCAAAACAAAAAAAAAGTTTAAAATGTTTTAGCATATAATTAGGGGAAAAAACAAAATATTAAAAGAAAAGAAACAAGAAGAGGAGTGGGAATATTGATTATAATTGACTTTTTCAAGGAATTTAGCCACAAAGGAGAGGAGAGAGAGAGAATGATTCCTGGTGGAGATGATCATATCTAGTAAGGGTTTTCTTTAAGGATAGGGAAAACATGGATGTGTTTGTAGGCAATACAAAGCAGTAGATATGGGCAAATTACTGAGAGTGAGAATGATGCAGGGGGGCGATCTGCTAGAGAAGATGGAATGGAATAGGATTATGGGTGCAGGTAGAGAAATTTCCCTTGGCATAAAGGGTTACTTCTTCATTTCAGACAGGAGTGAAGGAAGAGATAATGGGGGAAGACATCTGAGTGATATGAAATGAGAAGACAAGAAGAGGGATCTCTCATTGAATGACCCCAATATTGTTTTTGAAATTATAAATCAAAATCTTCAACTTGGAATTGGGGGAGAGGGATCAGGGTCATAGAATGCAGATGCTATGGGAAGCTTGGGAGGGGATGAAAAGGTCTGGAATAGGTGCTGGGGGGTGAGTGCTCTGGGAAGCAGGTGAACAGGTGCTGCCACTGGGATGATTGCCTTCAAAAATGGAAAAGGAGGAGGAAGCATCAGCCTGGGGCCCCTCTCTCAGTGGAAGAAGCCCAAGCTTATGCAAATGCAGGTGGAGGAAGGTAAGCTGGAGAAAGTATTCTTGTCCAAAGCCAGACTTGAGGAAGAAAGGTAAGAGTGGTAATGAACAAAGTGCAGAAGACCTGTTTTATGGTGTCTGCAGACAGACCTAATCACTACCTTCCCAAAAACAAGGACAAGGTAAAATTATCATGTGTGAGGTTGCCTTAAGCCAAGCTTGTCAGGCATTAATTGTTTTTAATTTTCTTTACATTTAAATTAAGTTAAAGGTGTATTTGTGAAGAAAAAGAAATGTTGTTTGTGTTAGGACAGTGACATATGAACCATCATGATATGCAAAATTTTGTCCAATAAAAACCACAAGGCTTATTTATGAGGAAAATGGATTGGGGGAGTGGGGAAGAACAATGATCAAAAACTTCATCAGTTCAAATAAATAATTTATAAGTAAAAATTAATAAATTAAATAAAAATTAATAAATAAAAAATAGGAACCTAATAAAAAATGGTAGCACTGTCTTATGGATGTTAATTGGTTAAGAAATGGATAAATACTATAATAAACAGTGACCAAATTCATTACTTCAATCTTCTGCTCAGCAGATGACCTAAGCAGGCCCCAACTTTGGGTCAGAGACCATGGTGGATGCTTCTACAATACCAGAAGGTATATGATAAATATAATAAAGAAAGTTTGCTTGTGGAAGGGAGTGTTGGAAGGGTTGCATGAACTACTGTAAAGTGGGGCAGTTTTCTTGTAGTTTTTTTTTTTCCAGAAGAAATCACACTGGAACAAATTTGAGGTTTCACAACCAGGGGTACTGCAGAACTGACTGTCATTACCTAATCTTATAAAAGGAGGCCACCTGCTTGTGAGCATATTGGAGGAGGATCCAAAATCCTGGAGAGAGGGGCAACCATTAATCATTTTAATGATCATGGGAGAATCAGATCATAGTATAATACATGCTCTATTCAGAGAGAATTAAATGGATCTCTATTTAATTATGGAAAAGAAAAGAAAAGAAAGAAAAGCTGCTATGGTCAATTGAATAGTGCATTGATTAGGGAGGGGGAAAGAAAGGAAAGAGACATTTATTAAGTACCAGGCACTGTGCTAAGCACTTTAGTAATATTACTTTATTTGACCCTTAGTCACCCAGAGAAGTAGGTACTATTAACATCCCTATTCTACATTTGAAGAAATGGAGACAGAGTTTGTGACTTGCTCAGAGTCACACTATCAAACCTGTACAAAAATTTAAATTAGCAAAGTAATCAATAAAGTAAGGCATTTATTCAGTGACAAGAATTATGGTCAGGGATAGTATATTGTCTTTCTCAGATAGGGAAGTTCAGTGAGGGGAGTCACAAATGGATTACATACATTTAGAAGGGGAGGGTGGCTAGATAGATTGAGAGCTGGTCAGAGGTTCACGTTATTTAGGGTGATAGCATTATCCTGGGAAAATCACAGAGTCAGTTTAAGCTGTCTCTAGCAGACCATTGGCCATCTCCAAGCTGAGGTTACCCATAGGGTCATGAGAATAGTCACACTGCAGGAAGGGAGTGATTGCAGAAGTGTCCTAGAGCTGTATCTGTCCAGAAACTGGGGCATCTAGAAACTGTTGGTCACCAGAAATTCCCAGAAGTTTACCCTGAGATTAGGGGGGATTAGAAATTTCTAGTTACAAGTGTCCCAGGGATTGACAGAGACAGAGCATAATTTCTAGACCCAATGTCCCAGGGATTGACAATGCCTAAAATTCACATTTGAACTCAGGTCTTAATACTCTAACCACTGCAACTTGTAGTTGGATTAAGGAAGTATGGATTGCCGTGGTACAGTGAGGGGCCTATTGAAACTATAGATCTATAGCAAGCCTAATCTACACAATTTCATGATTTTTTTTCAATACAATTCCATTCAATATTCCATGAATAATAAGAGTAAAAAACAGTGAGTGGATAGTAAGAAAAATCTAAAGTTTAAGCTTGGCAAGTATGATAATAATAAGTTCAGGGAAGAAGGAAAGGACTCTAGTGTACAAGATAGTATAGGGTTCCCAAGGGGTTGAAATAGGGAAGGAAAGAGATAGGGATAATAGTGTAGGAAAGAACTGAGGAATGGAGGGTCTAGGAGTTACCAAAAGGATACAGCACAGGGTTATTGGTAATAGGACAGAGGGAAAGATGAAATGATAAAAGATTATGATTAGACAAGAAATTATGGAATTCATGAATATGGAAGTGAAACATTTGTGGGTGAGGCAGGATTAAGGGTATAACCATTTCTGAGTAGATCACAGAAACTGAGTAGGAGGAAGTTAGGGTACTTGAGAGAATATCACTAAGAATGCTGAAATGCCCTTGCATAACGATATTTATTAAGTACTTACTATGTGCTGGACACAATGCTCAATGCTTTATAGATTTTGTCACACAATCCCCTCTGACAACCACTCTGTGAGGTAGTAGTTGGAGGGGGGGTTAAGATTAAGATTTTAGAGGGGGGTGATTTGTTGTTTAATTGTGTTTGACTCTTCATGACCCCATTTGGAGTTTTCTTGGCAATGACACTGATGTGGTTTGCCATTTCTTTCTCCAGCTCATTTTACAGATGGGGAAACTGAGGCAAAGAGGGTGGGGCACTTGCCAGGGATCACTCAGGTACTGAAGTGTTTGAGACCAGATTTGAGCTCAGGAAGGTAAATCTTCCTGACTTTAGGTACTCTATCTACTTAGCAGCCCTTACAAGGTTGATAGACAACAGCTATTAGAATCTTACTTTGGTGCTAAATTTGGACTTGTATGGACCTCAAAAAAGGAGTGATTTCTGACTGATGGTGATAGAGGGAGTATCTGAAAATAATAGCCATTGGAATAGAGTCAGAGTCAAAAAACACTAAGGGCCTTCTATGTGCTAGATAGAAGCAGACAGTTCCCGCTCTCAAGGAGCTCACCATCTCAGCTCCACTGACTCCCCAATTTCTCACCTTCTGGTTCCTAAAAGGCAAAGGAACAGATAGGGGAAATTCAGACAAAATAGGGGTAGCATCATTATTTTATACAGTAAAAGCAACAAGAAAAATGGGAGCCCTTTTCAAATTCACCAACCAATTCCAAGTTCCTTTTTTGAATATCCTAATTGTGAGTAAGCCAGAAAAGGTTGGTAAAGTTCCTTTGGTGTCATAAAGAACACTACATTGATTGGTGGGGCTCAGGGATATTAGGTGTATTTATCAGTTCTCACTTTCCCTTGTGGTATGACACCATCTTACTAGAATGTATCACCAGGGTACAACAGAACCACAAAAGTCAGGAAGAGAGATTTAAGTTTTCTGAAGCAGTGACTGTGTAATATTCCAAGTAAATTCTTCTCCAGCTTTCCTTGTCTTTGCTCCTGTCTTTCTTCAATTTAAGTCTTGATCTGAAGGAAGTATCACTTAAAAAAAAAAAAAGTAGCATTTTTCTTCTGCCTCTCTAAATTCCCTGCACATTTGTTATGTTTTTCCTCCCTTCATTTCACACACAGTTATTGCATTTGTGCCAAGAAACAGCTGTTATTTTCCACCTTAAAAGACAGGAAAATTTAGTAGCAGGTGAAATAATTTAAAAAAAACACAGCATGATCTTTGCAACTCACATAATTATCCTTATAGCAATTGCATGAATTAGCTTTTGAATTTTTTTTCAACATCACGAGTATAATAATCATCATTTACAGGGCATGTATTTGTCTTTTCAAAGATCTCAAAGGACCTTTTCAAAATATAAATATGCATTTCTGACACACAGATGGGAACAGGCTTTCCCAGGCCTACTGATAATTTTTTGAGCTGCCAGGAAAAAGCTGGAGCTAGGAATATGTAGCTTTAAGTATGCATGTCTCCAACACTTATCCAAACACTTACCCTTACTTTTCATTTCTGCTATTTGCCTCCTCCTGGATTCCTTTCCTACTCTAGAGACTTTCAGTGGCTACCAGAAAGTGAATTAAATGGGGCTGGAGAGATTTGAGATGGGGGAGCTATTAAACATATATAGCCACTCTCATATGTCAGTCCCTAGAAAAAAGATCATAGATTGAAGCACTTTATATCCTTCAGTTAGTCAGTCTTTTTTTTTTTTTTTTTTTTTTTAGCATCTGTAATGTTCCTGGCATTAAGCACTAAGCACTGGACTTATAAAACAAACAAACAAACGAAAACTCAATTCCTGCCCTCAAGGAGCTCACAGACTAGCACTCACAATGCTCTGAAACACACACTCAAAACCAAATCCATAGTTGACAAGCCCCCACCAATGTATTTCCTTTATTTAGTTAATGAGAAGACTTGTTCAAAGTAAAATAGATTAAAAGAACACAGTAAAACAAATGAAATATCTGCTCTCTCCTACATAGGATTTACTCTCCCATACCACCAAAAGGCTCACGTGCAAGAAACATTCATAACTAGCATATGTTCACCTAGGGGAACATTATAAGGAGCATTTGTGTTTGGAGAGCACACATCTGGGAGAGCTTTATATCTTTGATGTTAGAGAACCTCCCATATCTGATGAAATCTCTGAACTTCCCTCTGCTAAGAGGTTCCACTCCCCACATCTGAATCCAGACCATCATGAAATCATCTAACTCACAGAAACTGGTGGGTGGGCCCTTCTTAAAGCCCATGTGGCTAATTTTTCATCACTTTGTCCTCCTAATCATCAGGGAGTATAACTGTCATGATGATGATGGTGATGATAATGCAATAATAATAAAAGCTAGTACTTTAAGACTTGCAAAAAGCCTTTAAGATTTATAAACTATTTATTATAATTCAAAGTAGATCTGGTATCTAATGGGCTAGGTCCTCACTGTATATTTGTGTGTATGTGCCTGGCACATAGTAGATATTGAATAAATGTTGATTGATTAATTAAATGAATCATTCCACAGAATCCTGAGTGTGAGAAGAGTAGGTTAATGTCAATTGTCTGGGATCTTCTCTAGCTTCAGTACAGAGGGACCCATTTCCAGCCCAACCCAAGGGATACCATCCCCTGGACTGGTATAGTTCACAAATAAAATAGTCAAATGGGACACAAGGGGTCCCTCTTGGTTTTTTAATTTCTCTGTAGAGAGAAGGTGGTGTTTGGGGGGTTTTGTGAATTTATTTTTTTCCTTCCAGAGACCACCAATGTCCAACGTAGGGTTTATGTGAAAGTATTCCCCCCTCTCACCCCACCCCCGTTTGTTTCTATAAACCATTTTAGTTGTTCTGTTTCTTTTTGAATTTGTATAGACTTTTTTTTTTCAAAGAACTAGTTCAAGAAAAATTTTCAATACTCACAACAAACTAAGAAGATAGGTGCTATTATTATGCCCATTTTTCACATAAAGAAACTAAGATTGGGAGAGGTCAAGGATCACACAGCTAATAAATATCTGTCATTTCAGCTCAAATCTTTCAGCACATCCAATACTTTATTCTCTGGGCCACATAGACCAGAAGTTAGTGGAGGTTTTGGGTTTTGTTTTGTTTTGTTTTGTTTTGTTTTAACAATATTTCAATTGTTTGATACTTTAGACTGATTATCTGTTGTTTTCCTTGGATACTGAGATTTATCAAGACTATCCCCTTGCTGAAGTTCTTGACAACAAATAAAAGTATATCATGACTTTTTTCTATCTGGGTTCTATGCTGAGGCCATTCTTTAGTATTCATTTAGGTATTCATCCTTAAGTTTTCCTCTGATTCTCCATAATTCCTCCATCTTCTGAGACTCTAAAGCATAAGTCAATAGGTAACCTTTACTCTTGTCCACTGCCAGAACTTGTTTAAAACTCTTAGGCTGTAAGGAGTGGGTCTAAACTTCTTGATTCCTGTAAAGTCAATACCTTTTGAGTACCTCATTCTCAAAATCTCAAAAAAACAAACAAAAAAAATTTTTTGAAGAATTAAAAAAAATTTTTTAGAAATGCCTAGAGTTTGGAACTATGCCCAAAGGGCTATAAAACTGCATACTTTTTGATCCAGCAATGCCATTACTGGATCTGTATCTCAAAGAGATCACAAAAAAAGGCTTTTCTACATGTGCAAAAATGTTTGTGAGCAGCTCTTTTTCTGGTGGCAAGGAACTGGAAATTGTGTATATGCACATAAGTTGGGGAATGGCTGAATAAGTTATGTATATGAATGTAATGGAATATTATTGTTCTATAAAAAATGATGAGCAGGTAGATTTCAGAAAAACCCGAAAAGACTTATATGAACTGATGTTGAGTGAAGTGAGCAGAACTGGAAAAACATTGTATACAACCAGAGTAACATTGCATGATGATCAGTTATGATTGATTTAGCTCTTCTCAGACAAATAGTGATCCAAGATAATTCCAAGACTCGTGATGGAAAATGCTATTCACATACAGAGAAAAAGCTATGAAGATTGAGTGCAGATTGAAGCATGCTATTTTCACTTTTTTTTTCTTTCTTGTGTTTTTCCCCTTCTGTTCTGATTTTTCTCTCATGACATGACTAATGTGGAAATATGTTTAAAATAATTGTCTACATATTATTTTTTAAGAGAGAGAAAGAAATACCTAGAATATGGAGTCAGTTACATTCAATGTTTCATTAAGATTGTTTAAAAGCTGATGATTACCTAAAAATTTGTAATTATTGTTTCACTTATCCTCATCATTTATCAAGTTCACACAGAGATTATTTTTTTCAAGTAAAACAAAAACCTATATTATAATCGACTCTTCCCCTTCTTAGATGAAATGCCTTGTACTAAATGAAGCCACTTGAAGCCAAGCTTTAGGGTATTCAGCTTCCTTTTCCAGAAGTCATTATCATTTTTAATTATCATGATCTGCACCTGATGAATTTCTTGCTCCATCTTAGATCTCAATTCCCTTTTCATTTCATTCAACCTTGGTAAGAACAGATTCTGGCCCAGAAACCATGTACAGAAAAATACTTTTTACAATACTTTAGCGATTATATTTGCTTTCTGTTTCCTGGCTGAGTGTGCCTGTGCATTAAGGAGAAGTGGTCTAATGCCACTAGGATACTATTCATGGTCTTTGTTTCTGGAAGAAAATAAGAAGAATATAAATGAGAAAGAAGAGATCATTGTCAACTGTAGGGAACAGGGAAGATTTCTTGTACCTGAGCTAGACCTTAAAGGAATGAAAGAGTTTCAGTAAAGAGATGGAGGTAGTGCATTCAGGCCATGAGGACATGTGTAGATATGTGGAGGCAATAAATAATAGGACAATAATAGGGAGCAACTAGTAGTCCTTTTTGCAAGAATATACTGCGCATGAAATGAAATAGATAGAAAAAGCCCAGAAAAGTAGATTGTAGAGAGCCTCAAATGCTAGGCTAATAAGTTTGAATTATAGCATATGCAGGCAACAAGGAGTTGCTGAAATTTTTGAGCAGAGAAATAATACAGTCAAATATGTTCATTTAGGCAGATTATTTTGGTACTTGTATGAAGGATGAATTGAAAAGAGGATAGGAAGAGTTGGGAGAGCTAGCAGCAAAGCAGATGGCAAAATATTTAGACCAGGGCTTCTTAAACTATTTCCATATATGACCTTTTTTTGACTGAGAAATGTTTATGCAATCCTGGGTATATAGGTATATAAAATATAAAATAATATATAGGTATATAAAATAATTTTATATAGCTATATTTATATATATATATATATTTATTTATATCAAGTATTTACTACTAATAAATCATAACTTCATGACCCGATCCTCCCCATTCAGTTATATGACCCACAGTTTAAGAAGCTTTGCTTTAGATGTCCATGGTGGATAGATGTAAAGCAGGATCTAGGATCAGCCAGAGAGTCTTTGGAGTCCTGGTCTAAAGGATGCTTGCTATTCCAGTGAGGAAAAATGGAGAGCTAGGAAATGGTGGAATGGGAGAAGGCAAGAGATATCTTGATCATCCATGGACTTGAAACCAGGCATAGCAGCAGCTACAAAATAGATTGCTATTATTGTTCACATTTTACAATAGATATGTGGGTATATGGATGATAATATAAAATCAACTAGATAAATTTGCGTGAGCTAGATTGTGAAAGGCTTTGAATTCCCAGTTTAAAAAGTCATATGCCATTCATGGGGGAAAAAAAGTTTTTCTGAGTACAGAGAAAGGAAAAAGTTGGACCAATACTTGTTTGTTCAGTCATTTTAGTTATGTCTGACTCTGTGACTTCAGTTGAAGCTTTTTTGACAAAGATATTGGAATGGTTTGCTATTTCCTTCTCTTGTTCATTTTAGAGATGAGGAAACTGAGGCAAACAGGGTTAAGTGATCTGCTTAGGGCCATATAGTCTTAGGCCAGATTTGCACTCAGAAAGATGAATCTTCCTGACTCCAGTCCCAGGTATTCTATTCATTGTGCCAAATATTAATCCATGCCTTGGGAAAAATTTTTTTTGCAGTTCCATGGAAGATATATTGGAAATTAGAAAAACTAGAAGTAAGGAGACCAATAAAGACCCTATTATAGTAATCTGGGAGAGTGATAATAAAGGAGAAAATTAGGTTAATGATGATGTGAGCGAAGAGAAGCTGTTATGGTGGAAACTAGGCAACTGGTTGGATATGGGGAGAATGGAAGAGGAAAATGTCAACAATAACTCCAGTGTAAAATATGGGTGACTGGGAAGATGGAGTTTCCATCAGCAGAAAGAAGGAAGTTGGCAAGAAGAACAGGTTAGAGGAAAAGATGATGAATTTATTTGAGGAAATCTTACGTTTGAGGTGCCAGTGACAGACTCACAGTTGGAGGCATAGGACTGGAATTGAGAAGAGAGATTAGGATAGGATAAATATGTAATAGGTGATATAGTATGCAAAGTAGGGTGCTAGATGCATGCTAAAAAGTACACTTTGTCATAGCTGACTTGAGCCCTCCTTTTCCCATGAGCTAGATTCACCTTCCAAGACCATAGAATTCGTCAATCCACTTCTAAAGGCCCCATTATTTATTGACACTATCACATAGCAAAAGAAATTAAAACAACAAAATAATACTTCACACAGCAGGCTACTATGTTGTGGCAGGCTGAGTTGACTATCTCTTTTCCCTTTCATCCTTCCTTTCATCCACTTAGAAGGGAATTGCTATGTGCATATTATTTCATTTGCTCCTCACAATAACTCCAGAATGTAGGCACTATTAATCCAATCCAATCAGATCTGATAAATATTTTTAAGCAACTGTTATGTACCAGGTACTTGCTAAACCCTAGGGATATGATTAATTCAAAAACAAAAACAAAAAAGGCAATCTCTGCTTTTAAGGAGTTTACAATCTAAAGGGAGGAGACAACCTACAAAAGGAGATGGGGAAACGGTGGGATGGGAGGAGAAGACAAGGGATATCTTGATCCATGGAGTTGAAACCAGATATAGCAGCAGCTACAAAATAAATTGCAATTATTGTTCACATTTTACAATTGAGGAAATTTAAGGCAGCCACAGGTTGTGACTTCCTGAAGTCACACAGCTAATGAATGTCTGAAGACCATGCTGAGGAGGTACAGCACTCTCCACTGTAGTACCTAGCTGCCTTTAGGGCATTCTGCTGAATTAAGGGGAGGGGGGGAGGGAGGGAGGAAGTCTTAGATCATTTGATCTCCCACTTGGCAGCGGTTAATTTCCCTCGATCCAATCCATACTCTCCTTTGCTGTCCTCTTCATCCAGCTGTTTTTAGCTCCTTCCTGTTCGGCCTTCCTGTTTCTATGAACAATTCCACAAAGAAATTTCAGTTCATTTTTTCCATCTTTCTGCTCCAATCCAAAAGGGCAGAACATCCGTCCTTTGACCTTGGGAGATCTGGCAGTTCCTCTTTCTCCTAGTCTACCTTAACACTTTTACCTCAGTACTTTTAGCCTTTTCATCCACCTTGCAGCTAAAATCTCTTATTTACATTCCCCTGTAGACTGACGTCTGAGAGAGTAGTGACTGCCTTGCTATTTGCATTTGTATTCCTTGTGCTTACCATAGTACTTTTCACTAATTAAGAATTTAATGAAGGCTTTTTTATTTCATTCATACATTCCCTACACACAGTATTTCTAGGCCAAAGTCTCTCCAAAGGCAAAGGAAATGGAATTCTGGGAGATCAATGATCACAAATATTTCCAGGCTTCCTCAATCTCTAATTCCCTTTACCATGGTCTTTACAGGTTACATATAAATTTAGAAATCAGCTCCATAGAGGTGATAATTGAACCTGTAAGAATGAATAAAGTTTCAAAGCTCTTAATAAAATGTTGCTTATTATAGCCAAAATATGTCTAAATTAGAAACTATGCCAATAGAGGGTATCCCAAAAGTCTTAGTGCAATTTTAATAGCTTAAAAATTAAGAAATTTCCAGGTCTTTAGGAGATGGAGATGAAGACAGAAGAATGAAAGTTCCCCTAAATGCATCCAACTCTTTTGGGCCAGATTAGTCTTTAATAGAGCTAATACTAGCTGGGGCTGGGTACACAGTTACTTAATAAATTGCTTTTTTTAAATGATTTATAGTTGTATCTTCATCTTCTATTAAAAAAAACTGGCAAAACATTAAATAAAAATTATAGTTTAATTAAATTTCGTGGGATGTGACCTCCTTAAGGACAAGGATTGTCTTTTGCCTCTTTTTGCAAAGTGCCTAGAACACAGTAAGCATTTAATAAATATTTACTAATTAATTAACAGGCATTTACATGCATACATACATATTTATATGGAGAGAGAGAGAGTTAGAGGAGAGAGAGAAAAAGAGAGAGAAAGAGAAAAGAAAGAGAGAAAAGAGAGAGATCGAGAAAGAAAAAAGAGAGAGAGCACATTCATTGGATATTAGATTATATGACAAGTTTCTTAAGCAATACTACTACTTACTACAGAAACAATATACTGCCTTGACATTCATTGCATGATGCTGTGCTCAAAAAGCTTTCCAGACTTTTTTTCTAATGATCTTTATAATAACTCTCTGAGGTAAATAAGGAATTGTAATTATTACCACATTACAGATGGCTAAGCAGAAACAAAGAGATAGATTAAATCAGTCAGGAAATAAATCAGGCTGTGGATCCACAAACAATTCTAGTGTAATCTTCCTCTCCTATCTTCCCTCTTTTTCTTTGGTTCACAAGAATCCATGTAAGTAAGGAAACAATGTATTTTCTGACAGTAATATCTTATCTTTTGTGTAAGCAGAAGAAATTTGTAACAACATCAAAGAGGGAATGGATGACATTAATAGAATTAGACAAGACCCATGCAAATTTAGGTAAAGCAAAATTGAATTTTCCTAATTAATTTTATCAAAGTCTTCCCATGCCAAATTCTATCAAAATCTGTTAAGCCAAAATGATGCTTTTTTTTTTTTTTGGCTGCAGGCAAGCAGACTGGTGGAGCAGTATGACACCAAAGGGCCCAATTACATTGCTGCAAAAACCCCAAAATGCTCGACATTTGGGAAGTACTCAGCAGCTGGGAATTTTGCTGAATGGCAACAGCTTTCAACGAAGCAAGCTAAGAAACCTCTGGCCACAAACCAACTTGCTGACGTAAATGCCAGAGCCACCATCTCACCAGAATGAGCAGAGGAACTGTCTGAAGATTGGACCTGACAGAACTTCTGAACCCACACTGTGTCTAGAAATGGTAGACCTCTTAAAACCCAGGAAGGGTTTACTTCTTATACTCTTACCTTTCAAATAGCATAGAACCAGACAGGAGTCCCCAGTTATAAATGGTACCCTAATGATAGATTTTCAAGATGGCTGATGTCACATCCCTACTTGACATATTAGCTCCTCTCCTACTCAGTGTAAAGAATTTTACAATTACCTCACTGACTCATGCCTGACTTACATAAGGAGAAAAAATTTAGCATGATGTGGAGCAGATGATCCAGTCAACAAGCATTTATTAAGCACTTTCTATTTGCCAGGCTCTGTGCTAAGAGTCCTGCCTTCAAGAAGTTAGAATTCTAATTGAAGAGATGGCATGCAAATGACTATTTACATAAAAGACACACATAGTGAATTTGAGGTAATCTTAGAAGGTTTTCAAAGGAAGTGACTCATAGGAACTATGGTTTGTTGTAGTAATCAAATAAAACTTGTAACAAATTTGATCTGATCTATATTTAGTGATCCACATAATCATTGTGCTACTTAGCAATTAGGCATAAATGGTGAGCAATTTACATAAATGACTGTAATTGGTGTAGTTTTTATACAGTCCAACTGGGAACCAACAGCTTAGCTATTCAAACAGAGATGGAAACAATTCCACTCAGTTCCACACATATTCTAAATGCCTGCTGTGGGCCTGGCACTGTGCTAGGTGTCCAGTGAACACAAAAACCAAAATGATTCTAGTGTTCAAGGAGTACCCTCCTTATAATAGACCATAAAAAAATCCAAATGAATGAGTGAGTAAATTTATACAGTCTAAACTAAATTTAAAACTTTACTCCTTTCTCTTTACTCTTCAAAGATCTATACTAAATGTCAGTTCTTGATACTGTGCATTTTTAAATGATCATCACTCCGGACATACACAAATACCAAAATGATAGCTTGTATTTATTAAAATATTAAGATCCTAATAACTAGGGCTCTCGATCCATGTCCCCCTCACTCAAACCCCCTGACTATGCTCTAGGGGTGAGAATTCTTATAGTTCTGTCCCTACGTCAATATCTTATCAATTCTCTCCATTTCCTCTGCTTAAAAGGTCTTAGAGAAGAAGTCCATTTATTTTCTGTACTCCATCTCTACCCTGACTTTCCTGGGTTTTGGGGACCTTAAGAGTGTAGAAATTCTGTGCCACAGATATACCAATGACCAAAAAAAAGTACAGTGGAGGAGGGGAATTATATTATATACATTAAAATATCTATAACAGCACTATTTGTGATGGAAAGGACCTGGAAATAATACAAAATGCCCAATAATTGGGAAATGGCTAAAGAAATTCTAATGCACAAATATATTGAAATTTTGCTATGCTCTATGAAATGATGTAGATAATGAATACAGAGAAGCATGGAAGATGTGTCTGAACTGATACAAGATGAATTAAGAAGAATAAAGAAAACAAAATCCACAATGACAATAGTAAATGTAAATGTAAATATAACAACTGATGGAAAAGGCTATATTGGCCTCTATAACCATTAGGATTGGCCTACAGTGTTCAGGAAGAGAGGAAACTCAGGTGAAATTAGTTCTGGAGAAGAGAGGAGGTTTTTTTTTTTTTCTTTTTAAAAAAGAAAATTTAATAGTATTTTATTTTTCCAAACATATGCAAAGAAAGTTTTCAACATTCACTTTTGCAAAGCTTTGTGTTCCAAATTTTTCTGCCTTTCTTCCTCCTTTCCTCTTCCCCAAGACAGTAAGCAATCCGATACAGGCTAAACATGTACACTCTCTTCTAAACACATTTCCTTATTCATTATGCTGTACAAAAAATAAATTAGATCAAAGGGAGAAAAAACAAGCAAACAACTACAACAAAAAGGTGAAAATACCATGCTTTGATTCTCATGCAGTCTCCATAGTTTTCTCTCTGGATATGGATAACACTTTCCATCACAAGTGTATTGAAATTGCCTTGAATAACTCCATTGTTGAAAAGAGCCAAGTCCATCACACTTGATTATCACACAATCTTATTGTTATTATGTACAATGTTCTCTTGGCTCTGCTCACTTCACTTAGCATCAGTCCATGTCTTCCCAGGCTTTTCTAAAATCATACTGCTCATCATTTCTTACAGAATAATAATATTCCATTGCATTCATGTGTCATAACTTATTCAGCCACTCCCCAACCGAGGAGCTATCTACTTAATTTCTAGTCCCTTGCTACTACAAAAAAGGATGCAACAAACATTTTTGCACATTAGTGTCTCAGTTTTCCCACATCCCCTCTAATATTCATCATTATCTTTTCTGTCATTTTAGTCAATCTGAGAGGTGTGAAGTGGTACTTCAGAGTTATCTTAATTTGCATTTCTCTAATTAACAGTGATAGAGCATTTTTTCATATGATTAGAAATGGCTTTAATTTCTTCATCTGAAAATTGTCTATTCATATCCTTTGACCATTTATCAATTGGAGAATGGCTTGTATTCTTATAAATTTGATTCAGTTCTTTATATATTTTAGAAACAAGGCCTTTATCAGAAACACTAGCAATAAAATTTTTCCTCCAGCTTTCTGCCTCCCTTATAATCTTGGCTACATTGATTTTATTTGTGCAAAAACTTTCTAATTTAATGTAATCAAAATTATCCATTTTGCACTCCATAATGCTCTATAGTTCTCCTTTGGCCATATATTCCTCACTCTTCCACAGATCTGAGGTAGATTATCCATTGTTCTGATTTGCTTATAGTATCAGCCTCTATGTTTAAATAATGAACTCATTTTAACCTTATCTTGGTATAATGTGTTACATGTTGGTCAATATCTAGTTTCTGTCATATTATTTTCCAGTTTTTCCAGCAATTTTTGTCAAATAGTGAGTTTTTATCTCAGAATCTGGAGTTTTCAGGTTTATCAAACACCAGATTATTATACTCATTAACTATTGTGTCTTGTGAGCCTAACCCCCACTACTCTATTTCTTAGTCAATACCAAATGGTTTTGATGACCATTGCTTTGTAATATAATTTTAGGTCTGGTATAGCTAAGACACCTTTCTTTGCATTTTTTTCCCATTAATTTGAATTTAATGAATTAACTTCCAGCTGGTCTTTTGGGTAATAGTTATCCCACAGCAGCACAGCACTGTGCCTGCCACATCTAAAGTTTCCTTTTATAAACTATGAGAGATCACCTTCAACTAAACAGACAAGCAGGGAGGTGGATGTGACTGTGTATTAAGGGTACTTGCTCAGCCTAGAGAAGGAGACAAGGAGAGGAGAAAGAAAAAATGGGAACAATGGTTGGACCTGGCCCATTCCAGCCTTAAGCATCTTTTTTTTGTTTTTCTTATATTATTCTGCTGAATTTTGGGCAGATTTTATATTATTTTTCATAAATGCTTGTGATTGACCCAGCCCTTATTTTGAAATGTCCTTTTGCTTGTGGCCTGAGGGCAAATTGAAGCCACAAAAGAGACCTTTCCTTGTTCAAGGTTGGGAGTTCCATCCCTCAGCCCACTGTGAAGAGACTTTCACTCTCTAACTGGCGACTTAAGTGCAAGAAATTTCATAAATATTTATAAGCAGAATCACTATGAATTTGGATGCAAATCTATCACATAGATTTGAGTCTATATTACAGAAAAGATAATAATGATAAGGCCTGCAAAATAGCAAGCTATGTAAGTATAATGACCAAACTTGGGCCCAAAGGAGAGATAGGAAAAGGCACCTTTTCCCCCTCTCATTTTTTTTTCTTGCAGAGGTTGATGACTATGGATGTGAACCACTGTATATAATGTCAGATTTTTTCTGCTAAGTTGATTCTGCTGGTTGGTTTTGTTGATTTCCAAACCTCTTTTAAAATTTTTTTGTTGGATATGAACAGACAATTTTTAGATGAAGAAATTGAAACCATTTCTAGTCATATGAAAAAGTGCTCTAAATCACTGTTGATCAAAAAAAAAAATCACTGTTGATCAGAGAAATGCAAATTAAGACAAGTCTGAGATATCACTACACACCTGTCAGATTGGCTAAGATGACAGGAAAAGATAATGATGAATGTTGGAGGGGATGTGGGAAAACTGGGACATTGATACATGGTTGGTGGAATGGATCCAACCATTCTGGAGAGCAATTTGGAACTATGCCCAAAGGGTAATCAAACTGTGCATACTCTTTGACCCACCAGTGTTTCTACTGGGCTTATATCCCAAAGAGATCTTAAAGGAGGGAAAGGCTGCCCACATTGTGGCAGTCCTTTTTGTAGTGGCAAGAAACTGAAAACTTAGTGGATGCCCATCAGTTGGAGAATGGCTGAATAAGTTATAGTATATGAATGTTATAGAATATTATTGTTCTATAAGAAATGATCAGGAGGATGATTTTAGAGAGGCCTGGAGAGACTTACATAAACTGATGCTAAGTGAAATGAGTAGGACCAGGAGATCATTATACACAGCAACAACAATATTACATGATGATCAATTCTGATGGACATGGCTGTTTTCAACAATGAGATGAATCAGGTTAGTTCCAGTGGTCTTGTAATGAAGAGAACCATCTATACCCAGAGAGAGGACTGTGGGAACTAAGTGTGAATCACACATAGTATTTTCACTCTTTTTGGCATTGTTTGCTTTTTGTTTTCTTTCTCATTTTTTTTCCTTTTTGATCTGATTTTTCTTGTGTGGTGTGATAATTGTGGAAATATGTATAGAAGAATTGCACATGTTTAATACATATTGAATTACTTGCTGTTTAAGACAGGGAGTGAGGAGAAAGGAGGAGAAAAATTTGGAACACAGGATTTTGCAAGGGTGAATGTTGAAAATTGTCTATACTTATGTTTTGAAAATAAAAAGCTTTAATTAAAAAAAATTCTTTGTTACAGGGGATTGCTCATTTGGAAGAGGAGTGAATTAAGATACACTGGGAAATACAGATATATGAAAACAATAATAAAAATGCTAGTGTTTATAAAGTTTTTTAAGGTTTATAAAATACTTTATAGATGTGATCTCATTTGATCCTCACAACAATTTTGGGAGGTAGCTGTTATTATTATATCCTTTTTATAGATGAGGAAATTGAGGCTGAGAGGGAGCATTTAAATGACTTATCTAGAGTCACACAGCTAAGTGTCTTAGATCTTCCTGACTCCAAGTTCAGTACTGTATCTATTTCATGACCTAGCCACCTAAATAAAATATGTGAAAAATGTTTCAGTTTTAGAAAAAAGAGAAAAGAAATTTTGATTCATAAGACTTTGAATTGCATAGTAAGGACCTAAAAAGAGGAGGTAATAATCTGATTATCCTGCTTATAGGTGCAGGAGTAGGAGAAAGGACAGCCATTGATAGTGTCATGAAAAAGGTGAAAAAAAAAAGTGATTATGGATTCCAGATCTCAAATGGGAATCTTAAAATATAGATGAAAGATTTGAATTAAAGGTCAAGAAGACCCAGCCACACATACCTTTTCAAAAAATCAATTGCCAATGAGTGTCCCTTCTAAACCTCCTGCTAAATCAAGTTATCTTCAGGACAAGCCCACATGAAATATGGGTTTGGGGGCAGGAGAAACGTCTCTCCCTGACCTGCTGCATCTGAAATTCCTTTAATGGAAAGGATGGGATGGAATAGAGGAAAGAACACTAAACTGAGGAGAAAATAGGCTATATTAAGTTCTGCCTTTGCCACCAATTATCTTTACCACTTGGAAAAATCACTTGACCTCTCTGGATGCCCCTTTCTTGACCTGTAAAATGAGGGGGCTGCATTTTGTTATTTCTAAGGTCTCTTCTAACTCCTGTTATTCTATGGATCTGAAAGTCTTTTTATTCTGCAATGAGAGGCATATAATGACTTCAAGTAAATGTCACAGGAAAGGGTAACCATGGGAATCAGTTTTAGTCAAAGTAGAAATGACTGATCTCAGATCCTTTCCTGTTTCGATCATGGAAAAGTTTAGAGAGCAGGAAGGTACTGGTTGCCTGAGGAGGAAGAGGAAATGCCACTGAGAGCAAAAAAAGGGGACAGAAATCAGGGAAAGTGGGAGAAATACAATGAAGCACAAACTGAACCTATTTCACAATTTTGTCCCAGTCTGAGTCTGTCCTATTAATTTTCAGTTGTCCCAGAGCAAAGAGCAGCTCTCCACCTGCTTTGCTTTCTAAACCTGTACCAAAATTACACATATCATTTCATCCGTTTGGCTGCTTCTGGACAATAATCCCTGGCAAGGAATGTTGGTTTCCTAAAATCTCTTATCCTTCTAGTCTTAAGCCATCAACATATATTTTAAAAAAGAATAAAGGTCAAAACTTAGAAATATCAGTCTACTTGTAGGATACAAGTTGAACTAGAAAAAGACTAGAGGCTAAAACAATTAAGAAGCTACTAAAATATATCCAGATGGGACTTTGGTTTTAGCAATGCAATTGAAACAAACTGTGTTCATCCAAATAGCATTTTAAAGGAATAATCAACAGGATTTGGTATCGGAGAAAGAAACATTGGCCTTGGTCTATTTCCATGACTTCTTAGTCATAGAAATAGAAACCCTAGAACGAGCATCAGATTTTATATTCTTGGGCTCAAAGATGGTGATTGCAACTATGAAATTAAAAGATGCTTGCCCCTTGGAAGGAAAGCTATGACAAATCTGGATAGTGTACTACAAAGTATAGACATCATCTTCCTGACAAAGATCCACATAGTCAAAGCTTTGAATTTCCAGTAGCAATGTATGACTGAGAGAACTGAACCATAAGGAAAGTTGAGTGGTACTTTCAAATTCTGGTGCTGGAGAAGACTTTTGAGAGTTCCTTGGACAAGAAGATCAAATCACTCAATACTTAAAGAAATTAATTCAGACTATTCATTGGAAAGACAAATACTGAAACTGCAGCTTAAATATTTTGGCCACATAAGGAGAAGAGACTTGTTGGAAAAGACTCTACTGTTGGGAAAGATTAAAGGTAAAAAGAGAAAGGGATAGCCGAAGGTGAGATAAGTACATAGTGTCATAGAAGCAAAGAACATGAAATTGGACAGGCTTCAGGAGATAGTGGAGAAAAGAAGAGAAGGGTCTGGAATGCTATGGTCCATGAGGTCATGAAGATTTGGACATGACAAAATGACTGAACCACAACAAAAGTGAACATAGTTTCATTTACTCTACCTACAAAATAATTTATGTAAAAATGGAATATGAATGTTAATGCTCTATATAAAATTGAGGCATTATTATTGTTGTTTTGATGATGATAATGATGGTGATGGTAAAGTTGTAAAGAAACAAGGATACTAAACTTAACTACTTCATTGGGATAAAGATGATGCCTTCAATGCCCTATATATTTCATATTGTTATTGGAAGGAGAGAACAGATGAAAAATTATTTTTAAAATTATTTAAATTTTATTGATATTTTTTGTTTTTTATTACCTAAAAATCCAGCCCATCTCTGTGTCTCAGATAGTCATCTCTTAAAACAAAAACAAAAAAGGAAGGGGAAAAAAGTTTATCAAAACTAATCAACACACTAACCAAGTATGACATATATACTATTACACACCAATAGTTTTCCAGTTCTTCATAAACTAGATCAAGGTGTGTTCTCATATTTCTTTTTTGGGGACAGCCTCACAGAATTCAGTTTCAGTTGTTTTGTTCTTGCCTTTTCTATATCTATTGTTGTAGTTATTACAATATATCAAGTTCCCCTTATGTCACTTAGCATTAATGTATGTCTTCCTTTGCTTTTATGTATTTATTATATTCATCATTTGTTACAACACAGTAATATTTCATTACATTTATGGACCACAATTTGTTAGAAATTCCCCAAATGATAAGCAAGTACTTTATTTACATTTTTTTACTATTGCAAAATGTATACCTAGGAGAATTCTGGGGGATCCTTTCTTTTTAGCATTGACCTCTTTATATGGCCTAGTGATAGGATCTAAGACTCTAAGCGTGTAAGCATTTTAGCCACTTTCTTAGCATAAGTATAAATTGCTTTCCAGATAATTAGATCAATTCACAGCTCTGCCAATAGTTTATTAACGTGCCTGTCTTTTCATTACCCCTCCAGCATTAGCTATTCTTTGTCTTTTGTCATTTTTGCAATTTGTGCGTTGTGAGATAAAGCTTCAGAGTTCTTTTCATTTGCATTTCTCTTATTATTGGTGATTTGGAGAAATCTTTTATATGATTGTTTAAAAATTATTTTTCCTATTATTGAAATACATACTCGTGGGGGACTGACATTTGATCTTACATATTTGTATTAGTTGGCTATGAATCTTGGATATCAGATCCTCATATTTATGAAGATATTTTTTCCCAGTCAACTATTTCCCTTCTTAGTAGAAGAATGTGTTTTTAAAATTTGAAACATCATTATCATGTTATAATTCACAGAAATATTGCTCAAAGTATTTTTTTTTGTTTTCCCAAAAAAGATAATGTGGATGAGAACAAAGATAAATAAAAACATTATTTGATTTTTTCTACTTTCTTTTACAATTACCATATACTTTTTTTGCATGGAAATATATAACAATTGTTTTCAAAGTACACTAAAAATGATTGTAAAAGGTAGGGATACTTCCATTCAAAGGGATGAAATACTTTACCTATTATTCATTGCCTCCTTTTGCAATTGAATATTTTTTATTTTCCCAGTTACACGTAAAACATTTTTTTACATTTGTTTTTAAAATTTTGAGTTCCAGATTCTTTTAGACCTCCCCACTTGACCTCCATGGAGAAGGCCCATATGAAATTGTGCAAAACAATTTCCATAAAAATCATGTTGCAAGGGGCAGCTAGATGGCGCAGTGGATAGAGCACCAGCCCTGAAGTCAGGAGGACCTGAGTACAAATCTGGTCTCAGACACGTAACAGCTGTGTGACCCTGGGCAAGTCACTTAACCCCAATTGCCTAAGCAAAAAAAAAAAAAAAAAATCATGTTGCAAAAGAAAATATAAATTCCCCTCTCAAAAAAAATCTTCAAGAAAAAAATTAAATTAAAAAAGTATAGTTTATATTCAAACGCAATCAGTTCTTTTTCTAGGAATAGATAGCATTTTTTGTCAAGTCCTTCAGAGTAGTCTTGGATCATTTGTGTTTCTGAGAATAGTAAAGTCATTCACAGTTGATCATCCCACAACTTTGCTATTGGTGTGTATAAATATCACTTTGCTGGAGCTCATGAAGGACTTTCTAGGTTTTTCTTTTTTTTTTTTTCTTAAAACTTTTTATTTGCAAAACATGTGTATGGGTAATTTTTCAACATTAACCCTTGCAAAACTTTCTGTTACAAATTTTCCCCCCTAGTCCCCACCCCTCCCCTAGATAGCAGGAAGTCTACTACATGTTAATTATGTTAAAATACTTGACAAATGGAATGTATGTATACATATTTTTACAGTTATCTTGCTGTGCAAGAAAAGTCGGATCTACAAGAAAAAAAAATCTGAGAAGGAAACACAATGAAAGCAAACATCAATAGAGAGCATGAAGATATTATGTTATGGTCCACATTCACAACCCTCTCTCTGGGTGTATATGGCTTTCTTCATCACTGAACATTTGGAACTGGTTTGAAATATTTCGTTGTTGAAGGGAGCCATGTCCATCAGAATTGATCATCATAAAGTCTTGTTGTTGCCGTGTATAATTATCTCCTGGTTCTGCTCATTTCACTCAGCATCAGTTCATGCAAGTCTCTCCAGGCCTCTCTGAAATCGTCCTGCTGGTCATTTCTTACAGAACAATAATATTCCATAGTATTCATATACCATAATTTATTCAGCCACTCTCCAATTGATGGGCATCCATTCAGTTTCCAGTTTTTAGCCACTACAAAAAGGGCTGCCACAAACATTCTTGCACATGTGGGGCCCTTTCCTTCTCCTTTGATTTCTTTGGGATATAGGCCCAATAGAAACACTGCTGGGTCAAAGGCTATGCATAGTTTGATAACTTTTTGAGCATAGTTCCAAATTGCTCTCCAGAATGGTTGGATCCGTTCACAGTTCCACCAACAATGTATCAGTGTCCCAGTTTTCCCACATCCCCTCCAACATTCCTCATTATCTTTTCCTGTCATTTTAGCCAATCTGACAGGTGTGTAATGGTATCTCAGAGTTGTCTTAATCTGCATTTCTCTGATCAATATTGATTTGGAGCACCTTTTCATATGACTAGAAATAGTTTTAATTTCATCATCTGAAAATTGTCTGTTCATATACGTTGACCATTTGTCAATTGGAAAGTGGCTTGAATTCTTATAAATATGAGACAATTCTCTATATAGTTTAGAGATGAGGCCTTTATCAGAATTCTTAAATGTAAAGATGATTTCCCAATTTATTGCTTCCCTCCTAATCTTGTCTGCATTAGTTTTGTTTGTACAAAAACTTTTTAACTTAATATAATCAAAATTATCTATCTGAGAACTTGGTTCTTTTCAAAAGGGTATTAAGGGAATTAAAAACAACAACAACTTAACATAGTCAAAATTATTTATCTGGTGTTCAATTAAGAGTTCCAGTTCTTCTTTGGACACAAATTCATTCCTTCTCCACAGGTCTGAGAGGTAAACTATCCTATATTCCTCTAATTTGCTTATAATATCACTCTTTGTATCTAAATCATGAACCCATTTAGCTTTTATCTTGGTGTGTGGTGTTAGGTGTGAGTCAAGCCCTAATTTCTTCCATACTAGTTTCCAATTTTCCCAGCAGTTTTTATTGAATAGTGAGTACTTATCCCAAAAGCTGGGGTCTTTGGGTTTATCAAACACTTTTCTAGGTTTTTCTGATAGCAACTTACTCATCATTTCTTTTAGAACAATAATATTTCTTCATAATCTCATACTATAATTTATTTAGCTATTCCCCAATTGATGGGCAAGCCTCAATTTCCAATTCTTTGCCCTGAGAAAAGAGCTGCTATACATAATTTTATACATATAGGTTCCTTTTTAAAAAATCTCTTTTGGAATTAGGGCCTAGTAGTTAGGTCAAAGGATATGAATGATTTTATAACCTTTTGGGGATAGATCATATCTTTTGATCATTTATAAATTGAGGAATGATTTATTTTTCATAAGTTTGACTCAGTTCCCTATGTTTTGAGAAATGAGGCCTTCATCAGAGAAACTTGCTTCAAAATTCTTTTCATAAGTACTATTGCTAACTTTATTTCTCTAATGCTTATTCTATTCTTTTTCCTTTCATCCTGTCCCTCCTCAAAAGTGTTTTACTTCTGACCAGCCCCTCCCCAAACGTGTCCTCTCTCCTATCACCCTTCTTCCTTCTCTTATCCCCTTCCACTCCTACTTTTCTCCATCGCAAGATAAATTTCTATATCCATATTGAGTGTATATGTTGTTCTAAAATTTGTTTAGAATCGGGGCAGCTAGGTGGCGCAGTGGATAGAGCACCAGCCCTGAAGTCAGGAGGACCTGAGTTCGGATCTGGTCTCAGACACGTAACAGCTGTGTGACCCTGGGCAAGTTACTTGACCCCAATTGCCTCAGCAAAAAAAAAAAAAAAAAAAAAAAAAATTTGTTTAGAATCATTATTTAAAGCATTTTAAAGTATTTGACAAGGTCTGGAGGAGAACTCAAGTGAATCCTTACTTTCACTCTGCCATCTTGGCTCCACCTGGCTCATTACCTCCTGAATAAAATTGAAATTCTTTTGACATTCTAGGTGTTCCCCATCTAGATTCCAGCCCCTCTAAATCAGCTTTTCTCACACTGTTCTCTCCAAGTTCCTGCCTTCACCTTGCATATTTTACATTCTAGCCAAGCTAGACTATTCACTAATTCAATGTTTGCCTGTATCTATTAATCTGGAATGTACATCCCATTCCTCACTCCCTAAACCCCAATTTCTAGTGATTAAAATGCTACCCATACTACTTTAGTATAAGCACTAAGAGAGCAGGAAATGTCACTTTTCTTTTTTATATTCTCTGTACCTAGGACAGAACCTGTACATACACATCACTTCATAAAGGTTGGGTTTGAATATAAATCAGCTCAAATGCCAACTTCTCAATGAAGTATTCTCTGATCCCAGTTAGAAAATATCTTTCTTTTATTATATCTCATAAGACACTCTGAACTTCTTTTGTGAATTTTTTTGTAAATATTTTATTTTTATTAAGCTTACTTATGGATCTATCTTACTTTTCCAACTAGATTTCAAATTCTTTCATATCAAGAAGCATTCCTTCTTTATCTTTGTACTTTTCTGAGTGCTTTGCACATTGTAAACACTTAAGAAATGTTGGTAGAATAGTTTAATTGAATTTTCTTAGGCCTTTCTTTCCCCAAAAGAATTATCCATTAATTTTTAGAAGGGCAAATAATTATAGAAAATAGTTGCTGACACTCCTGTAAATTTCTTACTATTCCATTATCATATTGCTATAGTAACAAAAACATTTATTTTGAGTTAACAAATAAATGGAAAAATGCTACCCAGCAGGTATTTATTATATACATTTATGAGATTTTAGGCTACTGAGTAAATGAGAAGCATTGGATACCAATTGTTACTAATTCTATCTTATTACTGTTATTGTTACATACAATAAAATGAGCCTTTAGGTAAGAAAAACAAAAGAAGAAATAGAACCTCTAATTCTGTTTTATGCTTGAATCAAGGGCTAAAACAAGAATATTTGAAAGAATGGCTGGAGCAACAAGGTATGCAATTTGGAATAAAATATTAATAGTTTGTAATTTTTATTCACACTTTTACTAACACCATAACTTCTCCAAGCAAACTTGCCTCTTTTTTCAAGACATAAAATTTAATCAAGACAGTTAAATTATTATTCCTGATCTAATATATCCCTCATTAAGAAGACAGTAGAAAAAAGCCATTACTTGAATGGAAAAAACAACAACAACAACAACAACAAAATAAGAAGAGTAAAAGTAACTAATAAATATAAAGACTATAGGAGGAGGCGGAGCCAAGATGGAGGAGTGAAGCCATGAATCTCTGTGTCCTCCGCTGACCTTCTCTCAAATCAACAGCAAATTAAGCCTCTGAAATGATTTTTAAGTTGAAGAACCCAGAAATATTTGGACTATGAAACATTCCTTGCAGAAGGTACCTTGGAAGAACTCCACAGCAGGTCTGTTTCAGTCAGGCAGGGGGTTGAGCAATTTGCTGGGCATCCGGAAGACAGGGCAGGAAACTGGGCAGCGCGGCAGAAACTCTAAACACCTGGGGAGTCTATCTGAGGCACTCAGGACACTCTGCCCTAATTGTGGGCAGGTGCTTTTGCAAATCTGCCTTTTGTAAAAGGCAGATTGTAACCCTCTGCAAATGCAAGGGCCTAGCTGGACAGGCCCAGCACCAGAAGTTAATTATCCGAATTGCCTCAGGGCAAACTACCACAGCCACTGCTTCTCAGCTTTAAACAGACCTCAAGCTTTTTCAAAAAAATGAGTATGAAACAGAAGAGAGCCCTCACCATAGACAGCTTTTCTGGAGAGAAAGTAGGGCAGACCCCAGATCCTGAGGTTCCTACAGGCAAAGCAACTCCAGAGAAAGCCATCAACGGAGATATGACCTGGTCACCCTTTCACAAGGCCTTCCTGGAAGACTACATAAAGAATCTCAAAAAAGAGCTAGGTGATATATGGGGAAATGAATTGAGATCAGTGTAAGAAGGCCTCCAAAAGAGATATGATAAAGACACCAATTTACTGAAAAACAAAATTGGTGAAATGGAAAAAGATAACAATGCACTGAAAAACAAAATTGGTGAAGTGGAAAAGGTATGCAGTGAACAAATTGGCCAGTTACAAAAAGAGCTAAAAAAGGTAACTGAAGAAAATAATACATTAAAAATTAAAATTGAACAAATGCAAAGTGAATGACTCAATAAGACTTCAAGAATCAGTCCATTCAAGCCACTCTTCAATAGATAAATGGTCAAGGGATATGAACAGACAATTTTCAGATGATGAAATTAAAACCATTTCTAGTCATATGAAAAGTTGCCTCAAATCACTATTTATCAGAGAAATGCAAATTAAGACAACTCTGAGGTACCACTACACACCTGTCAGATTGGCTAAGATAACAGGACAAGATAATGATGAATGTTGGAAGGGATGTGGGAAAACTGGGACACTGATACATTGTTGCTGGAACTGTGATCCAACCATTCTGGAGAGCAATGTGGAACTATGCTCAAAAAGTTATCAAACTGCATACCCTTTGACCCAGCAGTGTTTCTATTGGGCTTATATCTTAAAGAGATCTTAGAGGAGGGAAAGGGCCCCACATGTGCAAGAATGTTTGTGGCAGCCCTTTTTGTAGTGGCTAGAAATTGGAAGCTGAATGGATGCCCATCAACCGGAGAATAGCTGAATAAATTATGGAATATGAATATTATAGAATATTATTGTTCTGTAAGAAACGACCAGCAGGATGATTTCAGAGAGGCCTGGAGAGACTTGCATGAACTGATGCTGAGTGAAATGAGAAGAACCAGGAGATCATTATACACAGCAACGACAATATTAGATGATGATCAATTCTGATGGACATGGCTCTCTTCAACAATGAAATGTCTCAAACCAGTTCCAATTGCACAACAATTATACGTGTGGAAATATGTATACATATATTTGACTTGTCAAGTATTTTAACATAATTAACATGTAGTGGACTTCCTGCCATCTAGGGGAGCAGAGGGGACTGGGGGGAAAATTTGTAATGGAAAGCTTTGTAAAGATCAATGCTAAGGAACTACCCATACATATGCTATACAAATAAAGAGCTTTAATTAAAAAAAAAGAATCAGTCAAACAAAAAAAAAGAAAAAGAAAAAATAAAAGAAAATATGAAATATCTCCTAGGAAAAACAACTGACTTGGAAAATAGATCTAGGAGAGACAATCTAAGGATTATTGGACTTCCTGAAAGCCATGATGAAAAAAAGAATCTAAACACTATCTTCCAGGAAATCTTGAAAGAAAATTGCCCTGATGTTTTAGAATCAGAAGGCAAAATCACCATTGAAAGAATTCACTGATCACCTCCTGAAAGAGACCCCAAAATTAAATCTCCAAGGAATATCGTGGCTAAATTTCAGGACTATTGCACCAAGGAAAAAATATTGCTAGCACCTAGAAAGAAATAATTCAAATACCAAGGATCAATAATTAGAATCACACACAACCTGTCAGCCTCCACATTGAAGGATTGAAGGGCCTGGAACCAGATATTCCAAAAGGCAAAGGAACTTGGATTACAGTCAAGAATAACCTTTCCAGCTAGAATGAGCATTATCTTCCAGGGAAGAAGATGGTCATTTAATGATATAGGTGAATTTCATCTATTTCTAATGAAAAGACCAAATCTGAACAAATAATTTGACCTCAAAACACAGAACTCAAGAGAAGAATAAAAAGGTAAAAAGGAAAGAACTCTTGAGAACTATATTTCTACTATGGGTATATTTAAAGATTGGGGGTATAATTTGATATTACTTTGATAATATGAAAAAGAAAACTAGAGGTGGAAAGGCTATCATACTGGGAAAAAGAGGGAAAAGGTGGTAAAATAAGGTTTAAAAAAGGAGGTAAAAATAAGGTAAAATTTCATGAAGAGGCAAAGAAAAGCTTAATATAATTGAGGGAAAGAAGAGAGGGAGATGAGCATTGTGTAAATCTTACTCTCATCAGATTGGGCTCTAAAAGAGTATATAAGACACATTTGGTTTCACAGAGAAACTTGTCCTTCCTTATAGGGAAGTGGGAGGGAAAGGAGGAAAAGAAAGGGATAGACTAGTAGAAAGAAAATTAGAAGAATCAAGGGAAAGGAGTAAAAAAGGGGGAGGGGCTCTAAAGGGGGGAGGTTTGTTTGGGGGAGGTGGTCATCAAAAGCAAAATACTGGGGAAGGGGGAAGGGAGAAAGGGGAAAGGAAAGAGAAAAATATAACTTGGGTAAATAAGATGGCAGGAAATACAAAATTAGTTATTCTAACTGTGAATATGAATGGGATGAACTCTCCCATAAAGCAGAAGCAGATAGCAGATTGGATTAAAAACCAGAATCCAACAATGTGTTGTCTACAAGAAATACATCTAAAGCATAGTGGCACATATAGGATGAAGGTAAAAGGCTGGACCAGAACCTATTATGCTTCAGGTGAACAAAAAAAAGCAGGGGTAGCAATCCTTATCTCAGATCAAGTAAAAGCCAAGATAGATCTAATCAAAAGAGATAAGGAAGGAAACTATATTTTACTAAAGGGTACCATAAATAATGTAGTAATATCAATACTAAATATATATGCATCAAGTGGTGTAGCATCCAAATTCCTAGAGGAGAAATTAAGAAAGATTCAAGAAGAAATAGGCAGCAAAACTATACTAGTAAAGGATCTCAAACTTGCTCTCTCAGAATTAGGTAAGTCAAACCACAAAATAAATAAGAAAGAAATTAGGGAGGTAAACAAATTGTTAGAAAAGTTAGGTATGATAGATCTTTGGAGAAAATTTAATGGAGATAGAAGGGAGTTTACTTTTTTCTCAGCAGTCCATGGAAGCTATACAAAAATTGACCATGTGTTAGGGCATAAAAACCTCAAAATCAAATGCAGAAAGGCAGAAATAGTAAATGCACCCTTTTCAGATCATGATGCAATAAAAATCACTGCAATATAAGGCCAGGAGAAAATAAACCAAAAGTTAATTGGAAATTAAATAATCTAATCCTGAAGAATGAATGGGTGAAAGAGGAAATCATAGACACAATCAATAATTTCATCCAGGAGAATGACAATAATGAGACAACATACCAAAATTTGTGGGATACGGCCAAAGCAGTTATAAGGAGTAAATTTATATCTCTAGATGCTTACTTGCATAAAATAGAGAAAGAGAAGATCAACGAATTGGGCTTACTATTAAAAAAAATACTAGAAAAAGAACAAAATAAAAACCCTCAATTAAATATGAAATTGGAAATTCTAAAAATAAAAGGGGAAATTAATAAAATTGAAAATAAGAAAACTATTGAATTAATACATAAAACTGAGTTGGTTTTATTAAAAAAAACCAACAAAATAAACAAGCCTTTAGTTAATTTGATTAGAAAAAGGAAAGAGGAAAAATCAAATTGTAAGTCTCAAAAATGATGAGAGAACTTTCCTCCAAAGAAGAGGAAATTAGAGTAATAATTAGGAGTTACTTTGCCCAACTTTATGCCAGTAAATTTGATAATCTAAATGAAATGGAGAAACATCTACAAAAATATAGATTGCTGAGGTTAACAGAGAAGGGAATAAATTATTTAAATAGCCCCATTTTAGAAAACGAAATAGAACAATCTATTAACCAGCTCCCTAAGAAAAAATCTCCAGGGCCAGATGGATGTACATGTGAATTCTACCAAACATTCAAAGAACAATTAATTCCAATACTATATAAACTATTTGAAAAAATAGGGAAAGAAGGTATACTACAAAATTCCTTCTATGATACAGATATGGTGCTGATAGCTTAACCAGGTAGGGTGAAAAGAGAGAAAGAAAACCATAGACCAATTTCCCTAATAAATATATTGATGCAAAAATTTTAAATAAGATATTAGCAATGAGATTACAGAAAGTCATCCCCAGGATAGTACACTATGACCAAGTAGGATTTATACCAGGAATTCAGGGCTGGTTCAATATTAGCAAAACTATCAGCATAATCAATTATATTAATAACAAAACTAACAAAAACCATGTGATTATCTCAATAGATGCAGAAAAAGCATTTGATAAAATCCAACACCCATTCCTATTAAAAACACTAGAGAGAGGGGCAGCTAGGTGGTGCGGTGGATAGAGCACCAGTCCTGAAGTCAGGAGGACCTGAGTTCAAATCTGGTCTCAGACACTTCCTAGCTGTGTGACCCTGGGCAAGTCACTTAACCCCAAATGTCTCAGCAAAAAAAAAACCACTAAAGAGTATAGGAATAAATGGGCTTTTCCTTAAAATGATTAGTAGCATCTACTTAAAACCATCAGCAAGCATCATATGTATTGGAGACAAACTAGAACCAGTCCCAATAAGATCAGGAGTGAAACAAGGCTGCCCACTGTCACCATTACTATTTAATATTGTATTAGAAATGTTAGCTTTGTCAATAAGAGAAGAAAAAGAGATAAAAGGAATCAGAGTAGGTACTGAAGAAAACAAATTATCACTCTTTGCAGATGACATGATGGTATACTTAGAGAACCCTAGAGACTCAAATAAAAAACTACTAGAAACAATTCACAATTTTAGCAAAGTTGCAGGATACAAAATAAATCCACATAAATCATCAGCATTTTTATATATTACCAACAAAGTTCAGCAGCAAAAGATACAAAAAGAAGTTCCATTCAAAATAATGGTTGATGGTATAAAATATTTGCTAGTCTATCTGCCAAGGAAAAGTCAGGAACTATACGAACTAAACTACAAAACATTTTCCACACAAATAAAGTCAGACCTAGTCAATTGGAAAAACATTAAGTGCTCATGGGTAGGCCAAGCGAATATAATAAAAATGACAATACTACCCAAACTAATTTACTTATTTAGTGTCATACCAATCAAAATCCCAAGGAATTATTTCACAGATCTAGAAAAAATAGTAGCAAAGTTCATTTGGAAGAACAAAAGGTCAAGGATTTCAAGGGAATTAATGAAAAAAAAGACAGATGAAGGTGGCCTTGCTGTACCAGATCTAAAATTATATTATAAAGCAGAGGTCATCAAAGCCATTTGATACTGGCTGAGAAATAGAGTAGTCGATCAGTGGCATAGGATAGGATCACAGGACAAACTAGGGAATAAATATAGCAATTTAGTGTTTGATAAACCCAAAGACCCCAGTTTCGATAAGTACTCGATATTTGACAAAAACTGCTGGGAAGAAATTAGGGCTTGACCCACATCTAACACCACATACCAAGATAAGATCTAAATGGGTTCATAATCAAGATATAAAAAGTGATAAGCAAATTAGAGGAATATAGGATAGTTTACCTCTCAGACCTCTGGAAATGGAATAAATTTATGTTCCAAAGAAGAATTGGAACTCTTAATTGAACACCAGATAGGTAATTTTGACTATATTAAGTTAAAAAGTTTTTGTACAAACAAAACTAATGCAGACAAGATTAGGAGGGAAGCAATAAATTGGGAAATCATCTTTACATTTAAGGGTTCTGATAAAGGCCTCATCTCTAAAATATATAGATAATTGTCTCACATTTATAAGAATTCAAGCCACTCTCCAATAGATAAATGGTCAAAGGATATAGAGAGACAATTTTCAGATGATGAAATTAAAACTATTTCTAGTCATATGAAAAGGTGCTCCAAATCACTATTGATCAGAGAAATGCAAATTAAGACAACTCTGAGGTACCACTACATACCTATCAGATTGGCTAAAATGACAGGAAAAGATGACAAATGTTGGAGGGAAAACTGGGACACTGATACATTGTTGGTGGAACTGTGAACAGATCCAACCATTCTGCAGAGCAATTTGGAACTATGCTCAAAGAATGATCAAAAACTGTGCATACTCTTTGACCCAGCAGTGTTTCTATTGGGCCTATATCCCAAAGAGATCTTAAAGGAAGGGAAGGGACCCACATGTGCAAGAATGTTTGTGGCAGCCCTTTTTCTAGTGGCTAGAAACTGGAAACTGAATGTATGCCCATCAATTGGAGAATGGCTGAACAAATTATGGTATATGAATGTCATGGAATATTATTGTTCTGTAAGAAATGACTAGCAGGACGATTTCAGAGAGGTCTGGAGAGACTTGCATGAACTGATGCTGAGTGAAATGAGCAGAACCAGGAGATCATTGTAGACGGCAACAACAAGACTTTATGATGATTAATTCTGATGGACATTAATTCAACAATGAAATGTTTCAAACCAGTTTCAATTATTCAGTAAAGAAAGCCATATACACCCAGAGAGAGGGAAATGAGATGTGGACCACAACATAATATTTTCATGCTCTCTATCGATGTTTGCTTGCATTGTGTTTCCTTTCTCAAAATTTTTTTCTTGTAGATACAATTTTTATTGCACACCAAGATAAGTGTGGAAATATGTATACATATATTCGACTTATCAAGTATTTTAATATAATTAACATGTAGTGGACTTCCTGCCATCTAGGAGAGGGGAGGGGATTAGGTGGGAAAAATTTGTAAGAAAGCTTTGTAAGGTTCAATGTTGAAGAACTACCCATACATATGTTTTGCAAATAAAAAGCTTTAATAAAAAACAGTCAATTAAATGATTATAATGAAAAGGAAAAAAAAGACTATAGGAAACATGGCCCTCTGCCCTGCTTGGATCACATTTGAAGTATTGTGTCAAATTCTAGGCACATTTTAGGAAGAATGGAGGCAAGTTGGAACATGAACATATAATCATCATGAACCATATCTTTGTAGCTTTTCAAAAGTGGTCGTTTTTTCTCGTATTATCCTGAGCTAAATGAAAAAAGTAAATTCAGAACTGTTCACCTTTACACAATTCCAGAACTGGAATTGACTTAAATAGTTGTCTAAGTGCAATCTGTCCCTGAGCAGAAATCCCTTCTGTGATATTCTTTTCTTTTTTTGCTTTTTTGCTGAGGCAATTGGGGTTAAATAATTTGTCCAGGTTCCCATGGCTAAGAAGTGTTAAGAGTCTGAGGTCAGATTTGAACTCAGGTCCTGACTTCAGGGCTGGTGTTCTATCCACTGTGCCATCTAGCTGCTCCCCTATTCTCCCCCTCCCACCAATGATATTCTTAACAAGCTATAATTGAGTCTCTACTTCCAGGTCCCAAATGTGAGGGACTTCCTAACATGCTAAGTTTTACCTTTGTATAACTCTAGTTAGTATGTTTTCCATTAAATCATATTATAATCTGCTTCTGTATATATTTACCAATTTTTCCTAATGCCTGTGAGGGCCAAACAAGGCAAGTGTTCTCCTTTTTTCTACATGATAGTCTTTCAAGTATTTGAAGACAGCTGCCTCATCTCTTTTTGGTTTACTTTTCTCTAGTCTAAACAACTTTAAATCCTCCCACAAATCTTATAAACTGGGACAGCTATGTTTCTTAGTGATTTTTAGACTCATATTTTCAAACTCTGAGATAGGTGCTAGCAGAATATCTTAATGGTGCAGTGGATAGAGTGTCTGGACCTGAAATCAGGAAGACTCATTTTCCTGAGTTCAAATCTGTCCTCAGACACTTACAAAGTCTGGCAAGTCTCTTTACCCTATTTGTCTCAGTTCCTCATCTATGAAATGAGCTGGAGAAGGGAATAAAGGGAATGACAAACTACTCTAGTATTGCCAAGAAAACCCTAAATGGGATTATGAAGAATAAAATGTGACCAAAATGACTGAATAAAGAAAAATATCTTAGTCCAAGGAGTTGCAGCTAAGAAGTCTATTTTAAATTGACTATAGTCAAAGTCAGTGAGGCTGGAAATGTGCAGTAGATTATATTTTAGTAGGAAAGAAAGAGAAAGGGAAAGAAAGTTAATGGAAAGAAGGAACTCTCAACCTGTAACAAAGAGAGATAGCTTTAGGGAATGGAAGATAAAAATATAATCATTAGTAGGACAAATGCATGTATATTATAAAGTATTTATCTTTTTCCTTTCTCAGAATAGATTTTCTTTGATCCTTGAATCAAACTTGGATTAAAATGTGTCTTATCTCTTAGGAGACTACAGGATGCCCTAATTTTGCTTGTTAGCCATTGATCCAAAAACTTGTCTTATACCCCACATATTATCTATGGTTTAAATTAACTTTATTGATTGAAACCCTAGAAACACATGGCATTTATATCACTAGTATTTGACCTAAAAAACCCTAAGAGATATGTGAAGAATTGCAACAAACCCAGGAAATAGTGGTAAGACCGTGCAAAAAAAAAGTCACACAAGCAAACGCCTTTTTTTTTTTCTCTCTTGTTTTGGTTTGAAAAAAGAATGTAATCTGTAAAAAGGAAATGGTTTTTTAAATGGTTTTAAGTGAACTGTTGTACTGTGTAATCAGTAAAAACAGAAAACCTGAAATCAATGGACATAATCAATTCTGCACATTTCCATTCCCTTTTCTTGATAGAAATCCAATAATCCCATCCTAGCACATCCTCTCTTCCATCCTTTCAGCCTTCATATTCAGGCTTCCAGTTTACTTGTTTGTTTTTTAATTTTGATTTTACAAATGATATTAATATTTATGGTAGTAATAATATTAGCTCAAATTTATACAGGGTCCCAAAGCTCTCTTCTCCTGTGAGGTCAAATCCTTTTATATATGCTCTGTAATCCCTATTTTGCAGAACTAAAGTTCAGGGAAGTATAAATGACTTGTTTACTTACAGTCACAAGACTAGAGAGTGAAGGTTGGTCTCGAATTAAAATTTTCCAACTCCAAGTCAAGTGTTCTGGTCTACCACAAACATTTTTCAAAGCTGGCTATAAATGAAAAATTGGCTTTATCATCAAATTACAGCAATATGCATTTTCTATGATACTAAGTTTTTAATCTCTTTTTCTATTTGATCAATTTTGCTTTTTAAAGTTCTTTTCTTCATTGAACTTTTGTATGTTTTTTTTTTTTAATTTGGCCAATTCTGCTTTTTTCAGAAAAAAAATTTTTTCCAAGTACATGCTAAAACAATTTTTACATTCATTTTGAGAATATCAGGCCTAGAGTTGTTGTTATTCATCCTTCATTCTGGAAGAGAACATCAGGAGTGTGATGTCTTCTTAACTTGAAAGTGAATGGATTTAAGTAAGGTACAGTTGTGCAAAGTCACCAGCCTCATGGTCTCCTCCAGAATCTAGTAAGAAGACACAGGTCAAGGCAACTGCAGGGCAGAGCTGGAGTGAACTTCAGGATAAATAGTTTTCTTGGACATGGCTGAGGAAGTCTGAAATACAGCCGGGAAAAGAATATATATGATTATTGTGATATATGGTCTAAGATGTTGATCTGAGCCTAAGTTCTCCCAATTGCTTTTTAACTTTCCCAGTAGTTTTTGTCAAATAAAGAGTCCTTCACCAGGAATTTATGTTCCATAGTTTATTATAAATGGGGCTACTGTTTTTGATTGCTTTTGATCCTTGCTTACTTTATCTTTTCTACTGATTAGTTGTTTCATTTTTAAACCAGTACAAGGAGCTCTGATGATTACTGATTTTTACTATTCTTGAAGCTAGAAAATGTCATACCCCTTTCATTTGTGCTTTTTAAAAAATTCCTTTTGAAAATGAATTTTTAGCGTTTTTTAATCTAGCTTTATTAAAGTATTTCTCTGGTAATTTGGTTCTAAATCCTCAAATTAAATTATTCTGTATCATCATCTTTATTATATTGGCAAGACCTAACAATTTAACATAACAACTGCATGTTTTTCTAAATATTCAAATCCTTTATTTCCAAAACTAGTTGTATTTGTGATTGTAGTTGCAGTTGCATTTCTATTAATCTTGTAGATGGCTTAACAAATTAAATTTCAAATACTCCATATATTTTGTAGTTATTTTTACTGGTTTTTCCTGGTTTCATTAGTACCACATAGAAATGGTAGTTTTTTTAAAATTTATTTTGTTTCTTGCTGCTTTGCTGAAGCTATTCTTCATGTTAGCTTTGCTGATTCTATGAGATTTTTTAAGTACACCATCAAGTCATCTACCAATTGGAATAGGGGCAGCTAGGTGGTGCAGTGGAGATAGAGCCCCAGCCCTGAAGTCAGGAAGACCTGAGTTCACATCTGTTCTCAGACACTTAACACTTCCTAGCTGTGTGACCCTGGGCAAGTCACTTAACCCCAACTGCCTCAGCAAAACAAAAAAAGCAAAATTGGAATAATTTGTCTCCTCTTGGCTGATATTTATATCTTTAAAATTGTTCTTTATAGCTAATATTTGGAGGAGGATGTCCTGTAATAATGGGAAGAAAGAGCATTTTTGTTTTTCCTTTTATTAATATATCTGTAATTCAGTCAAGTTAACAAACATTTTTAAGCACTTAACATGTGCCAGGAACTATGTTAAAACTGGTGATCCAAAGCAAAACCAAAATAGTCCCTGCTCTCAAGGAGTTCACATTCTAAAAGGGAAACATTTCTAATATTTCTCCATTGCAAATAATGCCAGGTTTTGGTTTTAGTTACATATTCTTGAAATTTTAAAGAAATGCTCCTTTCTTGCTTGCCATCTAGAGGAGAGGTTAGAGGGAAGGAAGAGAAAATCTGAAACACAAGGCTATGCAAGGATCAATGTTATCAAATTATCCATACATATGTTTTGAAAATAAAAAGCTTTATTTAAAAAAAAGAAAGAAATGCTCCTTTCCATGGCTATGCTTTTTAGAGTTTTTAATTATATTTTTTATTATAGATGAGCATGATGGATGTTAAATTAGAAAACATCTTATAAACTACCTAATCTATAGGTAGGTTAGAAAATTTTAATCTCTTATTGATCAGGAAACTGAGACTAAAAGAAGGAAAGGGACTCCTCTGATGTCACAGATATTAAGTAACAGAGCAAGATTTCAAAATTCATGGGCTCTAGGGACAGTTAGATGGCATAGTAGATAGAGAATGGCCCTAGGGCATTAATTCAAATTTGGCCTCAGACAGTTAACACTTACTAGCAGTGTGACCCTGTACAAGACACTTAACCCCAATTGTCTTGCAAAAAAAAAAAAAAAGTTCTGATTCCAAGTCCAGAATTCCATGATAAATAGAACCATAAAGTTGGAGTCAAGTAGATTAAAGTTTAAATCCTACCTGTAATATGTACTATCTGAGTACTTGGGCAAAAACTTTTTTGAGATTTAGCTGTAAAATGAGGATAAAAATGCCTGCAGCACCCATCTGACAGGGTTATCATGAGGCTCTAATAAAAAAAATCTCCATCATGCATTGCACCAATAAATGTCATTATTATTGCTGTTCTTGGACCACACTTTCGTAATAGCTCCCCACCTTCCTATTACAGAGGCAGCATGGTTTAATGGGAAAGTCACTGGTTTCTGAGTAAAAAATATGTGAACTAGAATGCTGATTCTATCGTATCTTCTGACTCTTAGCATGGTACCCTTGTCTTGGAGGTTCCAGAAGGTAAATTTCTTTATCGAATTCACCAAACAGGAAATGGTTCAGAACTAATGAGATTGTCTGAGGTAACCTAAGGGATAAATGCTAGTTTGGGACTTTGTCCAGTTTAAAGTAACATGAGTCAATATAACTCCTACTCAAAACACCAAGAAATGGCCCGATGGGGATAAATCCCTGAAGAATGACCACTCATAGGCAACCATTATGGCTTGTGACAGAGGGATCTAATTAGAATTGACCAGAAAAGTATCTGAGTTGTACAAACACAAGAAGAAACAATTCCTGACATACAAGAGAGACATAGAAAAGAACAGAGGCATGAAACAGAGTCAGTCAAAAGCTGGTAGTACATTGTGGCCTACGCTAACTATACAAATCTCTATTATCTTCATTTTGTAATTTGAGAATTTAAGGAAGGGAAGATTGAATTAAGGACTCCTGATCATAAACAGTCAAAATTAGAATTTCACTGCTATTTAATATTCATCTCTGTTCTCTTTTCCATTTTCTGTTTGAGTAAAGAGAAACTGACAATAAATCATCATTTTCTTCATTTACAAATTGCAATAGTTCATTCAGGTATTTTACTATTTACTAAATATTCCTTTAGAATTGTTATCTCAATCTTACCTCAGGAATCTTCCTTTCTCCCTCTCATCCCAGACTGCTTTACTAGAGGCAAGAAGATGAACCAGCACCACATGCCCCTACTGAGAGGGAGCCATCAATCTTTTCCCTAACCAACCTTCATTACTCCATCTCCCAGTTATCACCAAGAGTGGTCACCAAGCTAGATGTTGACTTTCACTTCCCTACTTCTGTTGGGACAACTATTCCACAATGGCCTTTGGACCCACTATCCTCTTGGTCAGGGATTATCTGCCCTGACATTCTTCCTGTAGGTCTTTGGGGTCTTACTACCTACCCTGTTACTTTTCCTGCTATAAACTAAGTACTACTTGACTTTTCTATATGCTATAAGCTGAACATGAACATGAGCCTTCCTTTATGTCTTGTCTAGCTCACAATGTGAGCTCCTTGAGAGTATGGACTATTTCAGTTTTCTATTTTTATTCCCATTGCTTAGCATAGTGCTTGGTACATGATAAATGCTTAATAAATGCCATTCCATAAATTTGTGTCCAAAGAAGAACTGGAACTCTTAATTGAACACCAGATAGGTAATTTTGACTATATTAAGTTAGAAAGTTTTTGTACAAACAAAACTAATGCAGACAAGATTAGAAGGGAAGCAATAAATTGGGAAATCATCTTTACATTTAAGCGTTCTGATAAAGGCCTCATTTCTAAAATATATAGAGAATTGTCTCATATTTATAAGAATTCAAGCCAATCAATAAATGGCCAAATGATATGAACAAATAATTTTCAGATGATGAAATTAAAACTATTTCTAGTCATATGAAAAGGTGCTCTAAATCAATATTGATCAGAGAAATGCAAATTAAGACAACTCTGAAGTACCACTACATACCTATCAGATTGGCTAAAATGACAGGAAAAGATGACAAATGTTGGAGGGAAAACTGGGACACTGATACATTGTTGGTGGAACTGTGAACAGATCCAACCATTCTGCAGAGCAATTTGGAACTATGCTCAAAGAATGATCAAAAACTGTGCATACTCTTTGACCCAGCAGTGTTTCTATTGGACTTATATCCCAAAGAGATCTTAAAGGAAGGAAAGGGCCCCACATGTGCAAGAATGTTTGTGGCAGCTCTTTTTCTAGTAGCTAGAAACTGGAAACTGAACGGATGCCCATCAATTGGAGAGTGGCTGAACAAATTATGGTATATGAATATTATGGAATATTATTGTTTTGTAAGAAATGACCAGCAGGATGATTTCAGAGAGGCCTGGAGAGACTTGTATAAGTGAAATGAGCAGAACCAGGAGATTATTATACATGGCAACAAGACTATATGATGATCAATTCTGATGGACATGGCTCTCTTCAACAATGAAATGTTTCAAACCAGTTCTAATTGTTCAGTAAAGAAAGCCATATACACCCAGAGAGAAATGAAATGTGGACCACAACATAGCATTTTCATGCTCTCTATTGATGTTTGCTTGCATTGTGTTTCCTTTCTCAGATTTTTTTTTCTTGTAGATATGATTTTTCTTGCACGGCAAGATAAGTGTGGAAATATGTATACATATATTCAATTTGTCAAGTATTTTAACATAATTAACATGAAGTGGACTTCCTGCCATCTAGGGGAGGGGTAGAGACTGGGGGGAGGGGTTAATTTGTAACGGAACAGTGTTGAAGAATTACCCATACATATGTTTTGTAAATAAAAAGCTTTAATTTAAAAAAATGCCATTCCATTCTATTCTACTTTGTAGGTCATGTCCTAAGCCTAATGACTAAGTCTATTCATTTATATTCTAATCCATTGTTGCTCATTAAGATGCCAACATAGATCCATCAAAAGCCAGGATTAATGATCTCATGTTTATTGTTTCTATCATTTGTTTCCATCATTGTCCGTATAGCTAAACCATTGACATCTAACTGAGTTTTCATCTACTGTGGTCCCATGGAACCTGTTCTGTTAATAGGGTGAACCATTTATTGATCATCATCCTTATTGCCTAGCCCATTCATTGTCTTTTCAAATAATTTTTCTAATATATCTGTGGATTTCCTCATTTGTAGTATAGTCTTTCTGCCAGACAGAATATTTTTTTCCATTGCACTTTGGATTACTCCAAGTTTTTCTTCTAATTTTATCTTACCTCACCAAAATCTTCTCTCTTCCATTGTTCAAATAATTCCCAAGTTAGGACTTCTATTTTCCCTCTTACACAAGAGGTGGCATAATTGCCCTAGATCCATAGACTTATCCAAATGATTTATTTAGAGTTTATATGGTACAAAACAGCTCTGGGGCATTAATCTCAAATCACTGTCAATATTTATTGAGCAATTTTATTAAAGTTAGGTAGAAGTGTATTCATGCATTCTCCAAAAGAACAGTGACTACCATAAAATTATAGATTTATAGTTGGAAAGTCATCCTGTCTGTTCTCTCCACTGCCATTTTTTTTTAAGAAATGAGGAAAATAAATCCCAGAAAGGTTAAATAACTTGCCCAACATCAAATAATTAGTAAGGAGGAAAGCTGGGATTTGAATCCAAGTCTGATAACTTCAACTCTAATATTCTTTTCAGTCTAACACACTATCACCTTACCAAAATGACAATGCTTTGAAATCATTTAAAGATCAATTAACTAGTTAGCTTCTGTAATTCTAAATCAGCTTTTATTTCTTTAGTGACCCCCTTCAGCTCTCATACAAATGATTGAAGGTACAAACAGATATTCCTTTGAGTTTCAAATTAATGTTACATTTAAATCAGGTGCCTATGATTGCACCGATTTTATAAAGTTTATTTCCTTTTCTCCTGGAATAACTTTTCTAAGCATGTGTCAAAGGGGTAGCAGATTATACTTTAAACTCAGGGAAAATTTTTAAAACTGTAACCCTCAACAGAGTACTATAGTGGAAAAAGAAGCTTCTGATCTAGAGGCAGTCCTCCTAATCTGGAAATCTGACTACTATAATTCAATCCTCTCTTGATTCTTTGATATTGAGTTTAGGACAACTAGCCGCAATCCTATTTTTTTTTAATTATATGCTGTGTAATAACTCTGATTGAATATAAGTAAGGATGGTTTTTCTTTAAACCATGTCTAGAAAAGTGATATACCAGCTTATTTGAGAAAGAAAAACTGACATATTTGGTACATTGACTCAGGGAACTGCACTTGGAAATTTAGTCTTTGTCTTAAGATAGCAGTTTATCTAAATTGTTTCCCCCAAAGCAACATTTCCTATAAGTAAGCATTCTGTTAGCAGTCAATCAGTCAAACTGACTGTAAGCTCTTATATGTGTCAGGCACTAAACTAAGAATATAAAGGAGGAAATAAACACTGTCCCACAAGTAGTTCCCATTCAAATGGGAGAGACATCAAGTAAACAGCTGTGCAAAAGGCAAGAACTCTTGTCTTCCACTGGAGAACTAAGAAAAAATTAATAGTTTTTTTTTTTTCATTTTCATATGGAAGATTTCCTCCTTAAGGTCATATCAATGGACTAATCAAAATGTTGGGAAGAGGATCATTTAATTTGTATAAAGAGAATTTGGACAGCTAGGTGGGCAGAATGCCAGGCCTAGAGTCAGGAAAACTCTATTGAGTTCAAATTCAACCTCAGACACTTACTAGCTGTGTGACCTTACTAGCTGTTTGCCTCAGTTTCCTCATATGTAAAATGGGTGTTGGAAAAAGAAATGGCAAACCACTCGAGTACCTTTTCCAAGAAAATCCCAAAAGGGGTCACAAATAGACAGACTATTGTCTCATATTTATAAGAATTCAAGCCACTCTCCAATCAATAAATGGTCAAAGGATATGAGCAGACAATTTTCAGATGATGAAATTAAAACTATCTGTAGTCACAAATAGACAGACTAAAAAGGGACTAAGCAAAGAAGAGTTGATCAGAGGAATCCCTAATCGGTTTGATAAATTGACAGAGCAGAAGCTTTTGTCTAGTGTCAGGAAAGCAGCTTCCCATCAAAAACATGTGGCTTTTTGAGACAATACACTCACCTCCTGATTGGTTTTCAATGATTGAGCCTGCCTCAGAGATGACTGATCTATATGGGACTTGGGAGGATGGAGAAGCCAATCCCCTTCTTTGTTCTCTATAAAGAATAAGCAGATTTACCTTTTTTTTTTTTAATTTTCCTTGTACCTTTCCCTGTTCAAAGTACAAAATAGCCATAGCAGAGTAGATGTAAATCTTGGGATAAGATACTTAAAAAATATATTTTGATAACCATATTTCAATAAAATTAGTTTCCTTTATAATCTGGTATGATTTTTATATGCACTCAAAAAATATTATTCTGAGAAGGAGTCCACAGGGTCATCCAATTAGTAAAGGGGTCCATGATACATAAAAATGATTAAGAAGTCTTACATTATTGAGAATTCAGAAAAATTAGTATAGCAATCAATTACTTGACTCTCAAGGTAACATAAAGTTACTATAACATCTAACATTAAATAATTTTAAATTCATCATTTTACCAACGTCACTATAGGTTACTGCAATACCTCTCTTTTGCTTTTAGGAAGAATTCTGTGTTAGTATGCTCTATCTGGAATGTTAATAGCTGTTAAATTCTCAATTAATATTATCATGGAATATCTGTTCAGCACAATTGAAAATTTTAGCTGAAACATTATTGGAAAATTCAAGCACTTTGTATTCAAGTTTTGAACACTGGAGGTGCTTAAAACCACAGAAATACAATTGCTGTGCAATGCTACAATATGTTTTATTTTTGGATGTATGTCAAGTGCAAACCACAATAGGACAATGAATAAAGTGCACTTATCTTATTTTGCAGTTAGCCTGGACTTGTTTTTGTCACATTCCTGACCTTAAATAGTATAAGCAAAGACCTATAGTAACAGACACCAAAGCATTTTTACTTATTTACATGCTTGTTAGTTATTGCAAATAAAGTGATAATGCAATAACATTGAAGCCCTCAATTCATTATTTAAAAAGAACCAGGCTCTTATTGAGTTATTAACCTACCCTTAATGAATTAACTTATTTGGAAATCAAAGAAAAATAAGCCTACATTATAAGTATATGTTTTCTTGCTTTTTTGTAATGCTCACTTTTCTGGCTCAATAATTAACATAGTCATAATTATTAAGCACCATGAAAAGAGAATTATACCCTTACTCCCACTTCTTTTGTAAATCCATGGTTTTGGACACAGAGTAAATGCTTAATAGATATTTCTGAGAAAAGGCCATAAGTTTCACCAAACAACCAAAGATATCCATGATACAAAAAAGCCAAGAATTCCTGTTTTTGAAAGACTCCACCAGGACATCTGTATTCTACATATTTCTGATTTGGCTCAATCTGGCAGGATCCCAGAACCCCTTCATATCATCCAAATATAGGATTCAGCAAAGCTTCTTAAACTATGGGTCATGACTGTACATGAAGTTATGTAACTGAATATGGTGATGGTGAAAAATTTGGCAACAGTAAAATGTATCAAATACTCTGTCAAAATTTAATTCTTGGGTGCAGTGGATAGAGCACTAGCTCTGAATTTAAGAGGACCTGATTTCAAATCTGGCCTCAGACACTAACACTTCCTAGCTGTGTGACCCTGGGCAAGTAACTTAACCCTAATTGCCACAGGAAAAAAAATTAATCATGTAAAAATAAACAAGAACATCCATCTCAGTATGCAAATTTACTTTCATCTTTAATAAATGGTAAAATTATGTGTATGCCAAAGAACTGATTTAAAATAAATTTCTTCATATGTATTATCAGTTAATGTTTGATTTATAAACTTATTTTATATGCTTTATATGTACAACCTGAGGTTGTACAAAAATTTCTTGGGTAAAAAGGGGTTGTGAGTGGGAAAAGTTTAAGAAGCCCTACATAGCCATTGGGAAATCAGCTCTTTGAACTTTCATTCTCCCATATTTAATGCAAATATTGTTATAATAGGTATTAAAAATTCACAAAAGAGGTAAATTCATCTGCCTTATAAATAAAAAATGATAAAGGAAAAAAAAAACCTTTCCTAAATAAACCAAACTACCAATAACAAAAGAATCTTAATTTTCCCTATAAAACTTTGGTATAAACCATGAAAGAGAAAAATTTCTTTATATGCTTATGAATGATTTACAAATGAATTCCAGTTCATAGACAGGCACATTCCTCTGATATAGTAAAAACAACTGAAGTTTAGCAGATGTTACTCTCCTTTACAAAAACTTCACAAGCTCTCTTTTGCCTCTAGGATAAAACACAAAATCCCTAGTCTGGCATTTGAAGCCTTTGGAGATGTGGCTCTTGCTTGCCTTTCTACTCTTATTTCATATGAATCTGCTTCATGCTTTTTCCTTTCTAGTCAATTGGTATACTAGCTATTGTAAAGCTTGTTATGTGAACAAGATTTATACTGGATAAATTGGAAATAACTAATAATTTAATGCTAGCATTAAAGGGATTCAAGAAAAGCTTCTTAATGCTACTATTTACATATGACATCATGCTGGTTGCTTTATGCCTGAGGACATTGCAGAATATTTGGAAGCAACCTAATTACTCAAGAGAGCCTGGTCATCCATAGAGGATAGATCAAGTACTTGAAGAATGTCTTAACTACATTATGACAAAGAGCTGGATAAACAATTTATAAGTCTTACCCATTAATATGTCAGTGAGTAAATATTTATTAAGCACCTACTTTATGCTAAGTACTATTATTCTGTGTATATTAGAATACAAATGGATAAGTTGGTTCTAGAATTTAAATAGGAGAAGAACAAACTGGATTATGCTCAATTGTTCTCGATGTCAAAAGAAAGTGAGGAAGATTTTGCAGCACATTTTAGAGACCTTCTAAGAAGAATTTACAAGAGGAAAAATTGCACAGAATAAGCATGAATGGATGTGTTGCAATCTACATCACTGAAGGGAATATCTAAATTAATGAAACACAGATCTGTTTAAGTATTGCATTTCCATTTCATCAAAAACATACCTTGGAAGTATATTAAGAGGACACAAAGTTTCCCAGGATACTAATCTATTTTCACATCATCTCATACCTTTCATCCCACCCCTTTGAAAAAAATATTAACATAACAGAATCTACCAAATAATTGGTATTAAACATGGTAGTGCCTATAACACCAAGGTCAATTTAGGTATTAAGTTCAGGCCCAGTGGGGGCCCCTTCAAATTAAAAAAAAAAAATCTGTTCTTTTTTTCCCAAAGAGCAGAAATAACATGGTTCTTCTAACTTGGTTATATGGGAAATTAAAGAATGAAAGAGGAATCTTGTAATATTAGAAACTATCTAATAATCCATCTAGTCCAATCTCACCTGAAATAAGAATACTCCCTACAGCATCTACTGACTAATTCCATTTGGTATAGTTCTACTGACTAATTGTATTACCCCAGGCAAATCATTTAACAGCTGTTTGCCTCAATTTCTTTATCTGTAAAAGAGGGATAATTCATGGCACCTACCTCCCAGGGTTTTTGTAAGGATAGGATGAAATAATAATTATAAAGCACTTAGCACAGTACCTGAAACATAATAAGCACTATATAAATATTATCTATTATTATCATTATCATTTTTACTTTTATACAAAAATGCCATCTACCTTAGGAGAAAGAACTGATGGAGTCTGCATGCAGATTGAAACATACATTTAAAACTTTATTATTTTGGAGATTTAGGTCTGAGTTTTTTTGGCAACATGACTAATATGGAAATGTTTTGCATGATTACACCTGTATAAACTATATGTGCTTGTCTTCTCAAGGAAGGGAGAGAAAAGGAAGAGAACTTGGATCTCAAAAAATGTTTAAATGAATGTTAAAAAAATTGTTTACATGTAATTGAGAAAAAATGAAATAAAAATTAGGTGGAAATATTAGTTCTCTTCTGAACTAATTACTTACTAAAATTATTTAATTCTGTCTTTAGAGCCAAAGGAACTCTGACAGATCTCATTAGCATTTGTGAATCTGTAATCAAGATAGACTACTCTGAGACAGATTTGACTAGGGGAGAATGAGTGAATGAATGGATGAATGAGCATTTAAAAAGCACTTACTATATATAGAGATTCAACTATCTTTCTATTTATAGATATATATAGTTGAAGCTCTATATATTGTATATATATATATATAAAACTAGCATATATCTACAGATAGATATAGGTATAGATATACTATATAGAGAGATTCAACTATAATCAAGAAAGACAGTCCTTATCTTCAAGGAGTTTATAAGGAAACCATACGTCTTGGTGAGCTAGAGTTGTAAGGAATAAAATAGCTTTGAGGTAGAGGGAGAAGTGAAATAGTGGATCCAAAGTATAGTAAAAAGCTCACCAGTCAGAGCCCAAGGACAGAGGTCAGAGTATGGGTAAGAGAAGGAAGGGAAAACAAGAGTATAGTTTGCAAAGCTCGAAGTTAGATCAGAATCTCTTCTTCCCTATGATTGAACGTTTTGTGATATATACTAAAAGAAATGGGGGGGGGAGAGTTATTGAGATGCTATCTGCTATTAACACCATTATTTGAACTCTTCTTTAGTGTAGAAGAGGGTGAGAAAAGTGGTTCACAGGCTAACATTTACATGGAAAGGAGATATGTTGGCAGGAGAGACTACATAGAAGAAACAACTATTATAGCAATGACCTTCCCTTATCACCTGGATAAAAGGAAAAATCCAGAAGGGGGCAGAAAAGGTTCTTTTTTATTCAGTCTATGCTCTGGAGAGTAAAAAAGCAAAAAAACAAACCAAAAAAACCCCATGGTTTTAAATATTTGCTCCATTAGACCACAGTTAGCATCAAGTGACTAAATTCTTTTTGCTTCTTTAACTGGAAACTAGCAAACACTCAACCATGCATGAGTAGGCACTCTCTTTACCAATATTTTTATATATTCAGATTGGTTGAATGTGTTTCCCTTCAATTTCAGCCAAAACTGTACATTTGTTCTCAAACTAAATTTTTTAGAAAGATATCACAGTGAGAAAGAGAACTCCATGGGAACTTTGTCAATTTCCTTTCTATGCCTTTTTCAAAAAAAAAAAAAAAAAATGTGGGTTTTTTTTTAACACTGTGGGTTTTACATCTCTCAATGATGTAAAATTAAATATTTGATAACCACATGAAGATAAATATGAATTCAAAGAAAAGGTTTATAATGATTTTCTTATTTTCAATAATATATGATTTCATAAATGAACACTCAAGTAACAAGTAACAAATATACAATCAACATGTATTTATTAAGTACTTATGTGCTAGTGCTGGGGACAAAAATACTAGGGATGAAACCATATCTACTTTCAAGAACCTTATGTTCTTTTTTTTAAGAAGAAAATATATATTAATCTGAAATCTAAGTCTATCAGTTCTCTGCCAAGAAGTAGATAGCATGTTTCCTTATGAGAAGGACCTTGACATACTAACAATGTCCATGCAAGCATATTGTTAGGGTCAGAAGTACATATAAGTTGATAGGATCTTCTCACCCAGCTTCAGAAGACCTTAGTCAACAACCAGTAAAGTTTCAAATGAAAAGGAAATGGTCGCACATCAAGCTGAATCACAAATTAATAAAATTATAAGTTATTCCTCTCCTCTCCAAAAATCGCTCCCTTCCCCCACCATACACACTTTGAAACAAGGAAATACTGTTAAATTTATGCATTTTTCTGGTTTTTGTGAAACCTTCTATCCACCCTACTTCTCTTCAAAATTAGTTTCCTCCTTTAAGATCATGGATTTAGAATTGGAAATGACCTGGCAAGCTATCTACTCAAACCTTCTCATATTATAGATGAGGAAACTGAGATCCAGAGAGATTAATACATTTGCTGAAGGTCACACATGTAATAATGGCAGCAAAGCCTGTACCAATTTCTTCTTGCCTGCCTACTCTTTCCCCTTCAGCAAAATATTTTAAAGTTGTCATTTATATGGTAATGTGAATGAATTTAAACCAGTCTTGAATTTTAAACTGTATCATTAATTTATATCAGGGAATTTATTATTAGAGAATTTAAAGCTTTAGGAAAAAAGGTAAAAGAATGGATAGTGTATAGAGATCCACTCCCCACTAGCGAGGTAGACCTGCATACAGCACCTAGATCCTAGAATCTTGCTTTTATTCCACCCCAAAAAATCCCATACTGATTCTCCTCAACTATGCTTTTCCAAGAGCCATACCTCTGTGACCATAAGAAAGTCAATAAAGCAATAAAAATAATTTCCTCTTCTATAACATGACACAGTAGGACTAGCTGACCTCTTACTTACCTTCCAGCTCTGAAAGGCTTTGATTCTGTTTTCCATATCTGCCCCACACAGACTGAAACATTAAAAAATTTAACCAAAACTACATTTAATACCACTTGAGCCATCAAATATGACACGTTCAGAGAAAAAGAAAATAAACTTAGTTCTGTCTCAGGAGACATGAAAACATTAAATTTAGGGCATGCAGACGATGAAAGAACCTGGTGACTAAAAAAAAAACCTGAACAATATTTCTGAAAAGTACAGTAAGTGAATGTCTGGAGCTGAAAGGAGTAATTTTAAACCTTCTATTTCTTCAATGTTATAATTAAAAGAAAAACTGAAAGGCAGCTTTGAAAAACACAAAGCAAATCTGGCTTACATTGACACATATCATTTGCTTACTCCAGGGACCTCATCCAAAATGATACATTTGTTTCCTCAGAGGTGAAAAGTATAATCTGATTCTTTTCAAATTAAATTTTTGACAACTATGTCAAATTAAACATGTATTCAGAGGAAAGGTTTCTCATACTTCTTTTTTCAAATATTAGAATCTTTTTGAAGAGGGATCAGTGAGTGAGTATTAAATGCCTACTATGTACGAAGTGCTGTGGTAGAGGCTGGAGATACAAATACAAAGAATGAAACAATCCCCGCTTTCAAGGAGTTTACATTCTAACAAATTTCCAGTATGGTTACAGTAAGTCAAAGATACATACAGAATGGTAGTATCCTCAGGTCCAGTGACAAAATAGGCACAAGTATTCACAAACCAGAATTATAAATGAAAAGAAAAAGAATCTCAACAAACATAAGGGAAGTTAGTAATATTATTAGGGAATACTATGCACAGCTAGTCTAACAAGTCATATCACTTAACGCAAATAGATACTATCTACAAAAATAAAAATTGCCAAAACTAATATAACAGGAAATTAATTAATTAAATAGACCAGTTTTAGAGGAAGAAATTAGATGAGTCATCATCCACACATTAATCACATAGCCCAGACAGATTCACAAGGAATAATTTTCAAGCTTTCCAAGAACAAATAATCTGCTCTCAGACTGGTTTTCCACATGGGAAAATCTACATAATGAAATTCAAATCACAGGCTTGGACCAAACAAAATTTATTTGGTTACATTGTTGTATTATGAGCAATTTTAATAAAACATTAAAAGACACAGAATAAATTAAGGAAAGCATTCCATTGAGCTCTTGATTTCATGTACATGTCTGATCATCATCCAAGTAATGTCTCACTGGCTTCATAGCATGAAGGTGACTCTGGGTTCTTGGTCTAAGGCTATATCAGAAAAGTATAAGCCATCCTACCAAATCCTGAAGAAAGGCTTTCAAAGGCAGTTTTTATATATCAATCATCCAAATGTCAGCATAAGTCAGATCAGCTTTTTACCAATTTGGTCATAAAAATGATTGATTTTTCAGCCAAGGAAATTCTTGGAGATCATCTGCCATTTTGTAAAAGAATTGCAATCTGTATCAGTAAATACCTTGTCTTGGGGTGGCTGAGAAACAAAAAGAAACACAGTAATGGAAAGTTTGAATAATTCTCCTCCGATTCCAAGTAGGCACCCTGATGCAAAAAAAAAAAAAAAAAAAAATCTTTTTAGATTCTTATACACTCCCATTTGCATATAAACAATTCACTTCCACAGAAATTTAAGCTTTTTTATGCCTAAAATAACCACAAAGGCAAAATCCTCCATTTGGAAGTTTCCCCCCCACCCCCAACCCACTGCACCATCAGTCCCAGTAAAAGAAATATGTTTAAATGTTTGACTATGTTCTTGACATATTCCTGAAAGTGTTCCATCCTAAATAAGATAAGTAGTTTGTCTAAGGCTGTATAGGTCCAGGCAGTATGCCAAGAGACCATCCCATAGGCAAGTTAAGACCAATTAAAGAACTAAAAGTTTTCAAAGGGCAAATATAGATGCCAGAGAACAAGAGATGTATCTCATCTCCTCACCAGTTAAAATGCCAAGAAGTCCAAAGTGGAAAATAAGAATTGAAGACTAGAGACAGCATCCCAAAAAGGAATATAACCAGCAGAATAGACAATTAGACCCATGCTATCTCTGTTCATGGATGTAGTTCCTTACATCAGCCTACAATTGCATAGGGCCAGGATATATAATCACTGGGGAAATGAATTAGGCATACATGAGAGGGCTAAAGACAGTCATGTATAATTCTTACATGGACTGGCTAGCTGTAGAACTTGCATCCTACCTGTTATCACTGAATAAAAATGGAATTGAAGACATATAGTATATAAAAGGTGCTATTCCTGTATTAGGGGAAGCATAGTAGGTTTCTATTAAGTAGATCTCAAACAATTGAAGGACTGATCACCTAATTCACCTTGTCAGACTTGATGCAATGTTCGACTGTCACCCAGGTTCTACAATTAGTACCCTTGACAGTATAAAATGTACCGAGACCCATGAAATCACAGATCTTTGAATATTCTGAAGAAATTTGCAGACTTTACAAAATAAATTTATCCTTACAGATATCAGTGGTAACATAATTAACTAACACCATATTATTTTTATTATTCATTGAAATATAAATCAGTGAATTAATAAACATTTATTAAGTGCCTCTGATGTGCCAAGCAATAGCTAGGCACTGGAGACAGCCCCTTCCCTCAAGAAGCTTATAGCCTAATAGGGGAGAACATGCAAATAAATTTATACAAAGCAAGCTATATTCAGGATAAAGAGGAAATAATTCTAAAGAAAAGACACTGAGATTAAGAAGAGTTGGGGAAGGTTTCCTTTAGAAGGTGGAATTTTGGTTGGGATTTAAAGGAAGTCAGGGAGCTCAGAGCAGAGAGAGAGTATGAGATAATCAGAGAAAATACCCAGAGCAAAGGAAGAGTGTTTTGTTCATGGAAGAGCCAGGAAGCCACTGTCACTGGACTGAAGCATATGTGTCAGTCATTAAAATAGAAGAAGAATGGAAAGAATGGAAACACTACTTATAAAGGGCTTTGAATGCCAAACAGATCATTTTGTATTTGATCCTAGAGGCAATAGAAAAGCACTAGAGTTTATTGAAAGAGTAGAGAAGGGTGTGTGTGTGTGTGGCATAATTGGACCCAAATTTTAGGAAAATCATTTTAGCAACTAAATGGAGGAGGGACTAGAGTGGGGATAGATAAGGCAGGTCTACCCCACTAGTAGGTAGTGCAATAATAAAGGTGTAAGGTGATAAGGCTTTGTACTAATTAGAATGATGGAAGTATCAGAGAAGAGGACAATTTGTTTTAAATTATAGCTTTTTATTTTCAAAATATATACATGGATAATTTTTGACATACACCCCTACAAAGCTCTGGGTTCTAATTTTTTTCTCCTGCCTTCCCCTCACCCCTTCCTCCAGTTGGCAAGTGATCTAATATATGTTAAACATGTGCAATTCCTTTTTACATATTTCCACAAATATCATGCTGCACAAAAAACAGATCATAAAGGAAAAAATGATAAAGAAAACAAAATGTGAGCAAACAACAAAGAGTGAAAATATTATGTTGTGATCCACATTCAGTTCCCACTTTCCAAAAAGGACAATTTTGACAGATGTTGCACAGATGAAATCAATAATCCTTGGCAACAGCTTCAATATGTGTGTGTGGGGGGGGGGATGTTAAAGGGTGAGAAGGTGAGAGAAAGTGAGGAAACAAAGATAACTCCTAGGTTTCAAGCCTGAGGGACTTGGAGAATGTTGTTGCCCTCTACAGTAGGAGGGAAAATAGGAGTTAGGGAGGGTTTAAGGAGAGAGATAATGAATTCTGTTTTGGACTACTGAATTTAAGATGAACATCCATTTAGAGCTGTCTAAGATGGGAGGTCAACAGAGAAATTGGGACAGAATAGGTAGATTTGAGAATCATCAGCATAGAGATGAGAGTTGATAAAATCACCAAAGCAAGTGGTATAGAGGGAGAAGAGAGCACAGAACCCTGAGGATCACCTGTAGTAAGAGGTTATGATTTAGAACCAAAAAGAATATAACAATAGCTAGCCTTTCTAGCTATTTTGTACATGTTAAAGTCTGCAAAGCAATTTTACAAATAGCATCTTATTTGATTTTCACAACAAAACTTGGGAAGTAGCTACTATTATCATCTCCATTTTATTGTTGAGGGAAATAAGGCAGACAAAGTTTAAGTGGTTATCCAGAGTCATATAACTAGTTGATGTTGAGGCTGGTTTTGAATTCAAATCTTTCTGCCTCTAGATTAAGTGCTCTATTTGTTATGCAAGGGAGCTACCAAGATCTTTCCCTCTCCCTTTTGCTCTCTTCCTCTTTCTCTCCCTCTCTCTCCTTCCCTTCTTCCCTTCCTCCCTCAGTCCTTCCTTCTTTGGCCTTCTCTCCTGCCCCTTTCTGTCTGTCTCTCTCTCCCCTACATATATATATATGTATGTATATATATGTACATATATACATACATAAATATAAATATATATATACATATTAGGCACCTGAAACACCATTGGGTTTGTGCTCCTCAGTTTCCATATGATAAAATTAGGACAGAAAATAGGCAAAATGATTTGCCCAGGGTTGCACATAAAGTTACCAAATTTCAAATCCAATGACATTCTGGTATATGTAGAATATTCTTAATTTAAAACAAAACAAAACTGTGTTTCATATAGGCTTTTCCATATTACATTTATTCTTCTTGCTTATCTTCATGTCAGAAACTTCCACCATAGTCTTCCTCCAATACTTTGTGAGTACTGGACTTGAAGCTAGGAAGATCTGGGGTCAAATACTACCTGTAACATTTTCTAATTCTATGGCCCTGGGTAAATCACTTAAACTCTCAAAACCTTAGTTCCCTCATCTATAAAAGTAAAGAATTGAGTTTCTTGGCCTCTGAGGTCACTTCCAACTCTATATTTATGTTTCTATGACCTTATGATCCTACTTTCTAAAAAGCTACACAAACTTTGGCAGGTTCCAGAAAAAATGAAAAGACTTTACTTATATGTCCATCAGTGGGCTATATGCCTGCCTACTGAAGGCCACTCTAATCAAGCTTGGAAAAGATTGTCATTAGTTTGGCTTCAAAGTGATGAATATTTTGGACCAAAGCAACTCTTCAAGATTGTTTGCCAAGGGACTGCAATCTGCTTTGATGAAGGAAGTGTCTGTGCCAAAGAAATCATTGAATTCTTGAAGTAATGAAATATAATGAAAGAGACTTTTCTTGCTCAAATTGTACCAAAATACCACTTTCTACAGAACCATTCCTTTTATAGTCATTAAAAACAGTAATGTGGGATTTTTAAGCTAGAAAAGATACTGGAAATCATCTTGACCACTTCTTTCATTTTGAAGATGGGATTAGGCCCAGAAAAGGGAAGCCACATACAACTAGCTCTTAAGTAATGTGATTCAAACACAGGTCTTCTGACTGAAAATCTAGGGCTCTTTGCCAGTTTATTTTTCCTTTTCCCAGGCTTATTTTCCTTCTTGGACTCCATGGTTCAGCCAAAATGACCAATTATTCCCATTCATTAAATTCCATCCTTTATTTCCCTACCTGTACACAAACTCACCACAATGCCCAGAAGGCATCACTTCCCTATCTCTATGTCACAGAATCCCTAGTTTTCTTGAAAACTTAGCTCAAAGTGCTATCTTCTCCAAGAAATCTATCATGGACTTCCCAACTGCTAATGTTCTTCTCTATAGGAAATAACTTTGTGTATATTTTGTATTTACTCTTTTGTGGACGTTCTTTACCTCCAAAAGAAAATTAAGTACCTGGAAGACAAGGACAATTTCATTTTTATCTTTCTAACTCCTAAAACTTATCTTGGTGCCTGGCACTCAAGCTCATATAGGTCTGATCAGCCACAGTTGGATTGGCTTGATTCTAGCTTGATTCTAACAAAATGATGTCCTTTTGGTCCTCTTCTGAAAGGAAAGTCAACAACCAGCAGTACCAACAAGCCTGCCATATTTTAATGATTGTTGAATGATTGAATGAATGCCTCAGTTTTTTCATTATTATGGATAGAACATCTGTATACATTTTTGCACAAATAGATCTTTTTTTTTTTTTTAAATTTTTATTTTATTTGCATAACATATGTGTGGGTAATTCTTCAACAATAACCCTTACATAGCTTTCCGTTACAAATTTTCCCCCCAACTCCCCACCCCTCCCCTAGATGGCAGGATATCCACTACATGTTAATTATGTTAAAATATTGGCAAATCGAATATATGTATACATATTTCCAAACTTATCATTGGTGTGCAAGAAAAATCTTATCTACACAAACGATATATCAGATAAAGGAAACACAATGTAAGCAAACATCAATCAAGGAGTATGAGAATGTTATGTTGTGGTCCACAACAAATAGATCTTTTGATTATTATTTTCTTGTGTAGTTGAATCCTTAATTCAAAAAAAAAAGTTCTCGTCGTAGTAACTTGGGATAGGAATGAACATTACTTATTGAAGGAAAAAGATTGTTTTTAAGCAAACAAGCAATTTGCAGTTGTTCAAAGACTTATTTCCCATTTATTGATTATCTAAGTTCATTTGCCTCATTTCCCTACCTCTTTCCCCCTCCCCTTAAGTTATTTCACGCCTCATTAACACCTCCACTAGAGGGCAAGCTGAGGTAGAAGGAGGAGGTAAAACACCAATACTCAGTTTTACCATCTGTTTTCAGTTTTAATAAAAATGTTCAAGGAGGAAGGAAAGTTCAAAAGTTGAGACTTTTGGGTTAAACAAGGCTTTGGGGAAATGGTATAGAGATGCCACATTTATGGCAAAGAATATTTTGCCACCATTTCCCAGGAAAAACTGAAAACAAACTGCACAAGAAGCAATTGTAGAACTAGAAAGAGAGCACAGCTGCTGCAGCAGCCCGGCTGTGTTCTCCTCCTTCCTCTATTCTTTCCCCTACTGAAATTAAAATAAGGAAATCAAACAATAGCAAATATTACAAAGACTTTTAAATCTTGAAAAAAAAAAGGTAACAATAACGCTAATGCAAAATTTTAGATTCCTTCCCCCCCTCCCCCAAACACCTTTTAGGATTTTTTTTTCTTTTTTTTATATTTTTCTATATTTGACCTACCACTAGAATCTTAGGGGAAATTCAGTCTAGAGAAGAAGATGAAGCCCCATGCCCCAAATTCAAAGATTTGGAAGCGTGAGAATTTTGACATATCCCTCAAATCACATTTATATACAGGACTCAGTCCTATCTACTACCTTAAAGGAACATTCAAATGGTTTGTCATTTTAACTGAAATTTTAACCTGGATTCCCCAGACTTAAATTTCGGGGGGGAGGGTATCTGTAAACTTGGATGGGTGAAAATTACATCTTCGTTTTCACTCATTTTGGTTTTCTTTATAAGCCTATGTATGTTATTTTAAGCATTTAAAAACATAATCCTGAAAAAAGAAATCCATAAGTTTTACCAAATTGTCAAAGTAGTCCATGACATATAAAGAAGTTAAGAACCTTTGCTTTATATGATCATGAAATGTTCATATAAGTATGATTTCAAAGCTTATTTATCACACAACTATCAACAGGAATCTCATTGGTTTTTCTTTGCTGAATGAAGTCCATCATTGACCAATTCAATGCTTCAGGAAATATTTTATTCCCTTCATGACTATCTAACTTAGATAAAAATCAATAGCAATCATTCCTTTTTCTTTTCTTTTCTTTCTTTCTTTTTTTTTTTTTAAACTTCTAACAACATAAGTTGAAATCTGCTAACTTCTTGGACAGGCAATTGTAATGGTTATTTTTTCGTCCTTTGTAGCTCTTTTTCCTTATCATAAAATTACTTATAGAGGACTGAGGTTAATCAGGATATGATTCTTAACAACTCAGAATCATTGATCTATCACCATGAGCCAACACAACTGTTCTTCACACATATATCCCTTCTGTCATTACAATTTAATGTTTCATGACCTCAAGATCAACTCCAATTTAAAAAAAAAAATTTATCTGACTCACATTTCAATGGTGATTCTTATTGTATTTCCCAGTTTTATTTTAAATATTTTTAAACTAATTAAATGAAAATTCACACTGTATGTTTTTAGCCAACATCTTGAGTTTATTTAAATGCTCTGAATGCAAAATGGCATAATTAAAACTGAAGACCAATTAAAATTTAGTACTGAAGTAATATACCATATATAACATTTTCCTCCACTGACTGATTCAAATATTGAAATATGTGAGATATTGATATGACATGGTATTCTGAAACTTAAGCAGCATTCCAAGAGAAAGGATGTTTCCTGATTCTAGCTTATATAAATTTGAATCAAATGTTAAACACTTGCTAATGGATCTGTGATCAGTAATAATTTTTGTAATGTCTTCCTACTTTAGTGAGAAACCTTACAATTTCATTATTAACCCTAGATTTTATACATATTTTTAATCTGGCACATTTTTTCTCATTTTAGAATTTTTAAGCTACTGCACCAAAAAGTAAGTATACTCATTTATAGAAATGAGGATACTTAAAAAGATCAGCATAAAGAAATCTAGGCTTCTCAATTAAAATAGTTTCCATTTCCATCATAGAATAGGTAAGGCACGATATAGAGAGAGATTTGTTTTATTGAATTTGTATGTCCCTGAAAGTCCTAAACAAATCAAATTTATGGAAATAAAACTTTAAAGTGGTACAAAATTTAGAAATCCCTGTAGAACTTTCATTTCATCTCATAGATGAAGAAAGAAAATTATAAAGTCATTTAAGGTAGCATTACGATTAGAACACCTAGTTGTTTATTTTCCTTTAAATCACTGTTTTCTCACTTATAATGGATAAAGGATGCTTGTAAAAATGTTTTGTGGTTGGCTGTATTGCAAATTGGCCTTGGAGTCAGGAGGACTTTAGTTGAAGTCTTGTCTATGAAAATTACCCCCAAAATACTCCACAGATCCATTAGCTTGGACAAAAGTCTCTAAGAATGTTAAGAACAATTGTACTGGCAGAAGGAGTTGCCTTACTGAGACTACTCAACACCAATGAAGTCATAGTTCTAAACAAAAAAATGATTGAGAGGAAATGTTATTTTTAAGAAATCTTATTATACAGTGTTTCCTAAAGAGAACAATAATTGATTTTTATGTGAATCCCCACTTTCTAAACCATTACATTTACATATTATTTGTCTTGAAGTAAAATAACCCTGTATAGAAAAAACTACTTATGGGATTACCTGAGAAAAAATGTCAAGAATTAACTAAAAATCTAAATTATAAAATATTTCAAAAGAAAATCATTGTTATAACATATACATACATACATATATATACATATATATATATACACACATACACTTACACATAAACCAAGTTAAACAAATATCAATCTAGAAAAGATTCTGGTTTTATGAGTAGATTAGAATGACAATTATATGTCAAAACATCTGCTTTTGATCTGATAATAACTAATGACCTTTTCACTCTGAAAACTCATTCAATCGCTGGACTTTGTGCATTGAAAACATTCTCTGCCCCAGGATGTCCCTTTGATTGGCCAGTTCTTCCCAAAAGCCCCACTTTAAGAAGGAAGCTCAAGTCAGCCATGTTTTCATTTCTCTCCCAGCTGGTAGCTTTATCTTTTCCTCTCTTCTCTTTTTCAGGTTCTTTTTATGCATAATCTTTCCCTGTTACATAGAATATAAGCTTCTTGAAGGCAGGGACTATCTTTCTGCTTGTATCTGTATTCATTTCACTTAACACTGTACGTGGCACATAGTAGGTGCTCAATGAAGCATATTGAAGGGACTTGGACTTAATGATATACTTAATTCATTATTATCAGTATATTAGTAGTGTAGTACACCCTTATAATATAGACTGCAATCCCTTCTACATCACAGTAATAAGATGGTATGGCCAAAATAAATTCATCACCTCCTGCCTAACATTGGTGATGAGCCTACTGTTCAAATATCCCAGTCTGTACTTAAAGCCTTGGTAGAAATTTGGTAGGAGCTTCTAGAATTGAATGTTTCTAAGGTAAATGAGTATCTTAAGCTCTTAAAATAAGAGAATATTTACTTTCCAATTCTCTTTGAGCTATTTATTTAACCTTTTTTTTTTCAAAGATAGGTTAAAAACAATAAGCCCCAGCCTTAAGTCTATCTAAATTATCGTAAGTTATGAATTTTTGAAATCTAAATTAAAATTAGTGCAATTAATTGCAGAGGGATCCTAAGATACCTCCTTTTAAAAAAGCATTATGTCTAGTATATGATTCACAGTATCATCCAAAAAGCCAATATAAGCATTTTATCATATTGAATAGAAACAAATGGGTAAGGTTTTTGTCATTATTAGCAATCTTTTAAATAGGTATTTGAAAATTCTCTTTTGGACCTTTAAATGGACATTCATATTTCTGAGCTTTACTTATTTGTATGGTTACCTAAATATTTGTTCTAGTTAAAATTTATAAAAGAAAAAGAAAAATCCCCACTCTGAAATCCCCTCTCAAAAACACTTTGAATTATCTTTAGTTTGTGAACCAATAGCCATTCTTTGTCTATCATTGATGTGGTGAAGGACAGGTTTAAAGATACCTTATATATTCTGAGGAAATTCCATAATAAAGCAACAATTACAATTAGCCAAATCACTGACCTAAGGTGTGAACACTCTTAAAAATTAAACTCTTCTGTCCTTTTGCAGAAATACAGATTGGGAGTCAGATAGATTTGGGGTCTGGTCCTTTTTTTTTTTTTTTTTTTTTTTTAACCAACTAGTGATGCCGCCTTAGCAAAATCACATCTCTTCCTCAATTTCTCTATTTGTGAGATAAATTGTCAAATTGAAATAGAAAGGGGAGTCATTAAATTGTATATTAGGATCTCTAAAGGCCACATATTGACTTAGGAAAAAATAACACATTAATATTATCTATGTTATATATTGGATATCTTACCATCTAGAGGTGGGAGTAGGGGGAAGGAGGGAGAAAATTTTGAACACAAGGTTTTGCAAGGGTCAATGTTGAAAAAGTATCCATGCACATGTTTTGAAAATAAAAAGCTTTAAAAATCATAAAAACAAATATTATCCATGTTAAAATTTATTTTAATTTATTTTGTTAATTATTTTCCAGTTACATTTTTATCTGGTTTGATCCACTCTTGGGTGTGTTGTGGGTTGTGTTTGATACCTCTGATTTATAGGATCTTGGCCATGTGGATTGAGCAAATCTTGTTTTTTGTTTGTTTGTTTTCCCTTAAAAGACAGGGACACTGTCCCTGAGACTTAGCCTGATAGAATTTAGATTTGGAAGGAACCTTCAAGACCACTTAGTCCAAACCTCTAATTTTAAGGATTAGGAAACTGAGGCCCTGAGAAATTAAATATCTTGCCTAATAAGTGACAGAACTAGGATTCAAATCTGGGTACTCCAACTCAGAATCCATCCTTGTACCTTCCAAGGGAATAAAGCCCAAACTCTTAATGTCATCTTTAATCCCTTTCATCTAAATCATAAAAATGTCAACTGGCAAGAAGTCAATGCCTCTCAGACATGATAAATGTCGATTGCCATAGAGTGAAAGTGGAAGAACATGGGCTACAATGCCGGCTTTGGAAGAAGAGTTTAGAGTGCTGAACTCAGTCAAAAAAACCTGAGTTTGGGGGCAGCTAGGTGGTGCAGTGGATAGAGTACCAGCCCTGAAGTCAGGAGGACCTGAGTTCAAATCTGGTCTCAGATACTTCCTAGCTGTGTGACCCTGGGCAAGTCACTTAACCCCAATTGCCTCAGCAAAAAGCAAAAAAAAAAAAAAAAAAAAAGACCTGAGTTTGAATCCTGACTCATAGATATTCATTTACTAGCTGTGTGATACTGGACAAATGATGTAACATCTCAAGTCTCAGTTTCCATATCTGTAAAATAGGGATATTAATAGCAACTACTTCCCAGGGTTGTTCTGGGGTGCAAATGAGATTATAAAGCCTTTGTTAAACTTAAAGTAAATATAAATGCTAGCTATTAATCTACAAAACAAGAGGGTAGCATTTAATACCCTTGAAGGTGTCTTTTAGCTCTAAATCTATGATATCTTATCATTCTGCATGGAGATGAGGCAGTGCTACTGTATTGTCTGAACCAATGTGGTGGTATGCTTTCCAAGATATCTTAAGTAAATTTTTTAAGGTTAAGTGTTAGATGGTCCATAAGAATCTCAGTTCATTCCAATACAGATCCTAAACCATTGGACAACCCCAGAACAAGAGTGCCACTCTCTCTGTCTCTCTTTGTCTCTGTTTCTCTCTCCCCCCCTCTTTCTCTCTTTCTAAATTAAGCACCATTTATTTCAATTTCGAACTACAAAGTGTGATTTCCTGGAGGTATATAGCAGAGATGAAAATTCAGATCTTCTGCTTCCAAGGTAAGTATAAGTCCCTTAAATTGGTGAGTTACTACCCAGTAACCATAATGTAAAGCAGTATAATATTGCAGAAAGAGCCCAGATCTTAGAATCTGATCTTAGGCACGTCTCAACTAGGACACTGACTATATGGCTCTAGCTAAGTCACAAAACTTCCTGAGCTTTAGTTTCTTGTTTGTTAAAGCAAGATACAGGAATACCTCATTTTATTGCACTCCACTTTTTTGTGCTTCCTAGATATTGCTTTTTTATAAATTAAAGTTTTGTGACAATTTTGCATTGATCAAGACTTTTGGTACCAGTTTTCCAACTGCATGTGCTCAATATCATTTGCTGTGTCACATTTTTGTAATCCTCACAATATTTAAAACTTTTTGATTATTATATCTATTATATGATCTAATTAGGGATCTTTAATGTTTACTATTATAATTGTTCTGTGGCATCACAAATTTCAATCATAGAAGACACAAATTTAATTGATTAGTGTATTTATTCTGATTGTTCCACCAACCCAGCCATTCCCCCCATCTCTCTTTCTCTCTCTCCGCAGGCTTCTCTATTTCCTGAGACAAAACAATATTGAAAAATATTACATAAGTTTAGTTGATAAAGCAGCAGCAGGGTTTGAAAGGATTGATTAGAATGTTATTTTATTGCAGATAAAATGCTATCAAATAGCTTCACATGCTATAGAGAAATTGCAAGTTTCATTGTTGTCTTATTTTTTTAAATTGCCACAGCCACCCCCACCTTCAGCAACTATCACTCTGATCAATGCACAGTTATCAACATCAAGGCAAGGCCCTCCATCAGTAAAAAGATTATGTCTAGCTGAAGGCTCAGATCATGATTAACATTTTTGGTTTTTAAAAAAATAGTATTTTATTTTAACATAATTAACATGTATTAGACTTCCTGCCATCTGGGGAGGCAATGGGGAATAGGAGGGAAAAATTTGTAATAGAAAGCTTTGCAAGGGTCAATGTTGAAAAATTACCTATGCATATGTTTTACAAATAAAAAGCTTTAATAAAAATTTAAAAATAAATAAATAAATAATAGTATTTTTAAAAATAAGGTATATATATTGGGTTTGGGGTTTTTTAGACATAATACTATTGCACACTTAGTATACAGTGGTTCCCACAAGTGTGGTGCCAAGAATCCCAGAGTCTCTGAAACTCTTTCAAAGGATTTAGAAATTCAAAATTGATTTTTATTTCTAATGTGATAAAAATCCATAAATATAACCAATAAATAAGAAAATTCTTTGGATAGATTCTCAATAATTTTTAATAGTATAAAGACACTGAGAGCAAAAGTTTGAGAACCACTGGATTATAATAGAGTATATAATTTTTATATGCACTGGGCAATCAAAAAATTAATATGATTTGCTTTATTGTGATATTCACTTTCTTAAGGTTATCTGGAACTGAACCCACAATACCTCCAAGGTATGCCCATAACAATATTTATCCTACCTACATCACAGGACTTGTGAGTAAAGTATTTTGTAACTCATTAAGTATGTTATTATTATTTAAACTATGGAAAATGAGATACCCAAAACCTTATTTAGAGAACTCAGACTCTGTGACTATTGTATGTAACCCAGTGTCCTTTGTGGAACAGCCAGACCTAGGATTGATGTCATATTCAGCTTTTGGGTGCTTTCATCTGCAAAACCTGTGGGTGATACTTCCACTTCAAAGAACAGGAAATGTCTCTAACAATGAGCAGTGAAACTAACAGAGAGCACCTCATCAAAGCAGGAGATTTTAGAGCTAGAAAGCACCTAAAAAAAAGGTCAATCCATTCCAACCACCTCCTCTTACAGACAAGGAAACTGAGCTACTAAGAGTGCAAGTGACTTTCCCAGTTTTGTGGGCAATTACAAAATAAAGATCATCTGATATTAAAGTCAAGCCTGGACCCAGCTCTGCTACAATAAAATGCCCATACCCTAGAAATGCTGAAAGGGTATGGAGACTGCTGTTGGGACAAATAGATGAAGGAAGCATTGCATGGTCTGGCAGGAGAGTGAAAAATCTCAAGGATGCTTTGAAGTAGTAACTGGAAGTTATGAGACCAAGATGGGACCCAGCAGGGCAGATAGCATAGCAATCTGAAATGCAGTGACCCACATATGACTTAGTTTCCCTGGTTTCCTTTAGTTCAAAATCTACCTTCTGTATGAGGCTTTCCCCATCTCCTTTGTTAATGGTACTTTCTATTTTTAATGTACCTTTTATCTACTCTGTATAGTTGTTATTTGTACTTAAATATTTACCTGTTATAGCATTTTCACTCTTTTTGTTGTGGTTTGCTTGAATTTTATTTTCTTTCTCATTTTTTACTTTTTGATCTGAATTTTCTTGTGCAGCAAGATAATTGTATAAATATGTATATCTAAATATATATATATGTATGTGTACATATATATACATATTATATACACATATATCTGCATTTTATATGCACTGGGAAATCATAAAATTAATGTGATTTGCTTTATTGTGATATTCACTTTCTTAAGGTTATCTGGAATTGAACCCATAATACCTCCAAGGTATGCCCATAATAATATTTGTCTGCATTTAACAGATGAGGAAATGAGATAAATAGGGGTTGTGACTTTCCTAGAATCATACAGCTAGAAATTGTCTGAGACTGCATTTGATCTCAGATCTTGTCTCCATGGTCCTCTGCTCTATCCACCATATTACTTACATAGGAAGTATATAATCAACGATCATTAGTTAATTGCCAGCCAAGCTACCAGCAGGATTGGATCTTGTACCAATATCTCTGTTCATATACAGATTAATTAAGGCATTTATGAGCCCGGAGTAGAATCTGATTCAAGTAGACCATTGTAGTATCTCCCATTTGCCAAAACTTCTTCAGTAGGCTTTGAAGAGCAAAACCAGTATTTCTAAGCCTCGGATTGTCCTCCCCACCCCCACCCCAAGACAGGCTATAGTGAATACAACTGACTATATTTTTTTGGTGTATTTTCTTATATTGCATGCACTGACCTCAGACACTGTCACAGATAGGGATTCTAGTTATACTGCTTTCATTCCATATGTCAAATTCACAGGAAATAATACCAATAGCAGCAGCATTTTAAAATATTTAAAGGAAAAGTGATAAATATTAAAGAACTGCCTAATCATGGAAAATTCACAGACTTGTCTTACAGAAATAGCCTTTTCTCCAGAGAGTAATGGTAGATTGAGAGCCCATTCTGGGTGAATGTGCTAAAAATACAAAGGTAGAGACTTAAGCATTTTGAAATTTGCAAGAGAAGACAATGAGGAATATTTCCAGGGTAAGATGGTGGTTATTTTAATGTCTTAATTAACTGGGCAATGGGGGAAGAGGTGAGATTTGGCAGAATTGGATATAATAGACCATACTGCAGGGGGGATGGGAGTGATGATTTGTGCCAAGTGGGTTGAGAGGGGGGAGGAAGAACAGAGGAGAAAGAAGGATGATGGGGGAAGGAGGGGAGCAGGGTGGGGGCTAAAGGAAGGAAAACAGAGTTGTAAAGAATTAAGAGGTTCTTTTAGAAAATCTCTGAGGGGAGAGAGAAGGCCAGAGAGAATAAAGGATGAATTGATAGAAAGCAGAGAGGCTGGAGGGAATAGCCCACTAGAAAAGTCTTAATATCAAGTACAGGAAGAGAGGCGAAGAATCTATGAAAGACAACTGTAGAAAACAGGAACCAGGAAGAACTGTAGGAAAAGTGGAGAGTGGGCAACAGCAGAGGTTAAAGGAAGGGGAGTGGAGATAAGTTTAGATGAGATACTCTATTTCAACACACAGATTAAAAGCAATTGCTTGGGGAAATATTGTTGATTTGACACAGCTATAATGTTCTTTGGATATAAATTCGATGTAAATGGATTAGTCACCATTGTCCACAATTCCAACTTTGCAGCACATCCTCATACCCTAAGGCCTAGCTTCTTACATTATGGGGTGATATAAATGAGTGTGGAGGGTTGCAAATTATTATGTATTATCATAAATGTTTGATTTGTCTACCTATTTTATATGCCTATATACTCAGAGTCACGTAAAAATTTCTCTGGTGTAAAGGGGTCACAAATGGAAAAAGTTTAAGAAGTGGATACTAAGTACTAAACACCTAAGTTACTTGCACCATCATACCTACAGTTCCTAATCTTTAAGAATGCTCGATTGTCCTTCACTTAGTCTCCTTCCTCCCCCATGTGCACACAAGTCTAATTCACTGCTAATTCCTACCAATTCCTCCTTTCCCATGATCTGTCTTTTTTACATTCATAGCTATAGCTTTTATAAAAATCAGATAATATTTGTAAAACACCTAGCATAGTAGGTGCTGCACATAGTAGGTACTTAATAAATGCTCTTTTCCCCTTCCTCTTCCCTTATCTAGGTCCTGAATTCTGGATCTCTAGGATAGTACCCCCAATTCTAACCTTACTTTCTCCATAGCAGCAGGACAGCAGAAAGATAGTTGTCATGTATTGGTTACTTGCCATCTGGTGGAGGGGGGAAGAAGGGGAAAATCAGGAACACAAAGTTTTGCAAAGGTCAATGTTGAAAAATTATCCATGCCTATATTTTGAAAACAAAAAGCTTTAATTAAAAAAAAAAAAAGTAGTTGTCGGAGAGCCTGAGTTTGAATCTTAGCTCTACCATTTACCCTGTGTGAACTTGGATGAATTACATTAAAATATTAACTAACATTAAGATAGTGCTTTCATATTTTCACAGCACTTTATGCAGGAAGGTATGGGGTATCATCAGCCCCACTTTACAGTTGAGGAAACAATCTGAGAGAAGCTGAGTGACTTGCTCCAGGTTACACAGCTTAGAAGTGTCTGAGCAGATTTTGAACAAGGCTTTCCTTTATTATGTGTAATTTTTATTGTATCATGATTTAAAAAGAATGCATTTACTTTCTGCCCTTCTGCATTTGATTGTAATGTTTTTTTGCCTTAATATATAGTCAATTTTTTTGTGTAGGTGCTATATACTGCTGAGAAAAAGGTATATTCCTTTCTATCCCCATTCAAATTTCTCCAAAGGTCTATCATATCTAACTTTTCTAAAACCCTATTCACCTCCTTATCTTCTTTCTTGCTTATTTTGTGGTTTGATTTATCTAGTTCTGATAGAGAAAGGTTGAGATCCCCTACTAGTATATTTGCTGTCTATTTCTTCTTGCAACTTATTTAAATTCTCCTCTAGGAATTTGGATGCTATATCACTTGATACATATATGTTTAGTATGATTATTACTTCGTTAACTCTGAGATCCTCTAGGAAGATGTAGTTTCCTTCTTTATCTTTTTTAATTGGATTTATTTTTGCTTTTGCTTGATCTGAGATCAAGATCACTACCCCTCCTTTTTTTTTTTTTAAACTTCCAGCTTGAAGCATAATATATTCTGCTCCAGCCTTTTATCTTTACTCTGTATGTATTCCTCTGCTCCAAATGTGTTTCTTGTAAACAACATATTATAGGATAATGGCTTTTGAACTAAGGCCATCCTGATTCCAGCACTGTAACCACCTCTCTGGATGGAATGAGCATGAGATTGAATAGACTTTGAGAGATAGTGAAAAATAAATAGAAGGGCTTGGCGTGATATGGTCCCTAGGGTCATAAAGAGTTTGATACAAGTGAACAACAAAGCTTCCTCTTAAATTCTCTCTGACTCACTTTCTTCAACTCTAAAAAGAGGAGATTGGCTTAATGACCTCTGAGATCCCTTCCTGTTCTGAATCTATTACAGTGTACTCTTTATGTCACTTGGAAATTTCTTGAGCATTAAAAATTCATGCCAATTTTATTAACGCAATTCTCAGTTACCTAGTTTGTTTGGTTTTTTGGGGGGGTTGTTTTTTTGTTTTTGTTTTTGCATAACAATTAAACTAAGAACCACAAATAATTAATTATTCCCACGTTGTCTAGCTTATGAATGTTTCTCATTGTGGAAACCCACAAATTAAAATAGAACATGACGTTTAGTTTTTTCTGAGGTTTTCCTAGAACATGTCTCTAGTTGGCTTCTAAAATGTTTCAAATGATAGAGCTTGTTAGTACCGACGGTTAAACTCGGCCCTGTGGTGAGTGTGGACACAGGAAAATGAGACATATATATTGCCACCCTGGTTAACACTGACTCTAGCTTCCGGCCTTTTCTGTGAGGGCAGCAAGAACTGAGAAATGAATAGAATCAAGCTGCCAATTTTCATTATAACTCTAAGATAAATTGTCACACCATCTGACACCATTAAGGATCTCATTCAAGTCCACTTCAGGTTGAGAAAATCCCACAGAAACCCAAATATTCTCTAGAACTGGAGGGAGGAATGGAATAAGCATTCACATAAAACTGCTACATGTCTTGCACTTGACTATTTTTATCTCATTTGATTCTCACAACAACTCTTGGAGGTAAGTGCAATTACTATGCCCATTTTATAGTTGAAGAAACAAAGGCAAACAGAGATTACATGACTTGGCCAGGGTCATACCACTAATATGGGTCTGAGGCAAGATTTCCTGAATCCAGGCCCAGGATTCTCTCCATTACCAGCATGCTTTATCACAAAGAGCAGAAATGCACAGAAATGCAATGGCTTCAGAGATTACAGAGTTAATATTTTATCTCTAGAAATAGGAAACCAGAGCATGTCTGTAGTTAACACGATGAAGCCAGTGGATACCAGAATTTAAATATGAGAGAAGGAAAGGGAAGGGCAGGGAAAGAGGAAAGGATCATTTGCTTCTGAAGCTTCTGATTCATCTAGTTCCTACATCTAGTACCAGAAGCCAGAACTTTAGTGCTTCTGTCCCACAAAGTGTATTTCATCCTCCATCATCTTGTGATAGGTTCAAGGGTTACAGGACATGGTTTCAGTCTAGCCTTCAAGAACTTAATCACCACCTTGTTCTTCCTCCACCACCAGGTTTTCCAAACTGTTAGAAAATTCACTTTTGGAGTCCAAAGCAATAAGAACATTTTTGACTCCATGCTCAATTACCATAAGACCCTCTAGGGTGGGATCTCCCTATCAAGCTCTTAGTCCTCATCCTTTGGAGGACGAGTCCCAGTTCCTATTCTTCTTTTCTCTGTGCTTCGGAATCACTAGCTGCACTCATTCATATTTCCTTCAGTCCAACCTTTCTCCAATCCACATACCTCTTTATTTTCCAGTTCCATTCCATTTGGAATCTTTGTACTATAATTAACAAACTCTTTTTCTCTTAGATCTTTTCATTTCATATTCTTTTTCTCTTCAAGCCACAGTGACCGTTTTTCTGTAAAAGATAACATGTCTCTGGCCAGCCTTTATAGTATTAGAAATGTTATTTATTGCAGTTGTTGTTCAGTCATTTTTCGATTATGTTCTATTATTTGTGATTCCTTTTGGAGTTTTCTTGGTGAAGGCACTGGAGTGATTTGCCATTTCTTTCTCCAGCTCATTTTACAGATGAGGTAACTGAGGCAAACAGAGTTAAGTGACTAGCCCAGGGTCACACAGCTAGTAAATATCTGAGGCCAAAGATACTTAATAATAGCTAAGATATATATGAGGCATCTATGCTGGCGTAGTGGGTAGAATGCCCCAACTGGAATCAGAAAAAAAAATTAATTCAAATCTGGCTTCAGACACTAGCTGTAGACACTCCTCTGTAAAATGAGCTGGAGAAAGAAATGTTAAACCATTCCAGTATCTCTGCCAAAAAAAATCCAAATGGGGGTCTCCAAAGAGTCAGACATAGTTGAACAACTACGACAACATTTATAAAGTTTTTTAAGTTTTGCAAAATGCTTTATATATGTTATCTCATTTATCCTTACAACAATGTAAAGGTAGCTATTGTTGTTCCCGTTTTACAAAGGAGGAAGTTGAGACTGAGAACCATTAAATAATTGCTTATAGTCACATTAGATAGTAAGTGTCTGGGACAGGATCTAAACTCAGGTCAAGTCTTCCCTGCCTTCAAGTCCAGACTGCTTTCCATTATCATTTAGCCACCTATGTTTATGCAAAATTTTTATTTTTAAATAGTTTGCATCCTGAGATTTCCTTATTCTGTAACTAAGTAGTTTTGCGTTTAAAATCATTGAATGAAAATTTTGTTCAATACCAGGATAAAAGAAGGGCATTAAAGAGAAGTAAAGGGTAAAGGTTACAGTCTAAAGGTTATTTTCTTTGGAAAAGAAACCTTTCCTGCTCCATGAAAGATGGTGGAAGTGGATAGTAATCAGTACAAAATTGCCAAGGAGCAATTGCCCTGGGGTCTCTTTCACTCATTTAAAGTCTTATTCCACAGTTGTTACCAATTTATTTTTTTTAAGACATTATCAAAATGTTATGGAACTAATAATTTCATAATTTGTTCATTTTAAAAAAGTATTTCTTGAGGGAAGAAGGTCACATTTGGATTTTCTTCTATTGGAATAATCTTTTTATATTATGTATGTCATTAGATACAAATTAAAATTTTATAATATCAATAATAAATGATTTATCTTTTTTTATAATATCAATAACATCCGAACCTAAAACCTAAACCAAACCTAAAACATTCAAATATATCATCTATATAAAATAAAGGAAAAGAGGTTGTTTACTCTGAAGGTCACTGTGTAAAAACGGTCGTAATTTGTAAGGATGTGGTAAATCATCATTGCTATGTATTATGAGTGGGACTTTTATGTCTCACCATTTTTCCTACCCTGGGCCCCCAGATTATAACACTATTTTTTTTCTGTCTACTTTCTCATTGCTCTCCTGACCAAAATACAAAGCTTCCCAGGCTCTGGTCATTACCTGTGGTGGGAAAAGCAAGGGAAATAATTGATGGGAATGAAGGAAGCAGGCCTTTCAGGCGTTCAGCCTACAGCATGAGCCACACCTGCCACACCTGTGGCAGTCTTAGAAGAAATCAAGTCCTTTGTGAGTTGTCTGTGGGAAGGAAGGAAAAAGGAAGATCCTCCCTGCAGAACCGAAATGATTGATGTCATCTAGCTTTATAGGGTTTGTTTTTTATCCAAGCAAACATAAATTCCTCTTTTACTCAGAGAGAGTGATTTCTTGAACCAATTTTCAAGAATGATTTAAACTAAGTCCACAATTGTTTTTGCTTTTGTTTTACAATCCCTCCTCCTAGGTGGTAAATGTTCTGCTGGGTTGTGTTTTGTATGGAAATGAACTTGAATTTGGATCTAGAAAGTTGGATCTGTAGGTTGTAGTTGAGCAACAGGTTAGCTTGGTTCAATAGTTACATTACACAACATGGGCAAGGCATCCCATGACTTAGAACATTGTTATAATTCTCCCAGGAAATCCAGCTAGACCACCCAGAGATTTATAAAAAGCACCTCAGGCTTCCATAAAAGATCGGTACATGAATAATGTCTGGAGTCTAATGGCAGATAGCCTCTGTTCAGGCTAAGTTCAGTCTGTGGTCATGCTTAATTGGGAGTTCACCTTGTCAAATAAATGAAGCTGTATTTGCTTTTTGGACGGAAGGAGAAAAAGAAAAGAAAAAGGTGAGAGGGAAGAGGGAAGAAAAGAAGGAAAGAGAGGAAGAATGGAGGGAAAAGAAAGAAGGAAAGAAGTAAAGAAAAGAGGAAAAAGAGAGGAGGGATAGAGGAGAAGGAAAAGAATGGAAAAGAGGGGAGGAAGAGAGGATAATGGAAGAAATGGGAGGGAAGAAGAGAGTAAAAAGGAAAATAAAGAGGAGAGAGAAAGGCAGGAGAAGGGAAGAGAAAGGGAAAAGGAAAGGGGTAGGGAAAGGGAGGAAAGGGAAGGAAGAAGACAAGAAGTAGGAAATGAAAGGAAAAAAAGAGAAGGAAGGAGAGGAGAGAAGAAGAGACAAAAAGAGAGAGGAAAAGGGAGAAAAGGAAAAAGAGGATATTTATAGATTTAAAGCAGAGAAGTAAGCTCTGAGACTGTCTAATCCAGCATCTTTATTTTGCAAATGGGGAAAATGAGACCCAAAGAAAAGGGATCACACAGATAGTAAGTGTTAAAGAAAGGATTTGAAAGCAAATCCTCTGAGCCAGCATCTTTCTACTGTACTAATTGAATAGAAACTAAAGATGGGGAGGAAAGAAAGAAGAAAGGGAAGGAGATAAAGGGACCATGAATCTAAAACTGTACAAGTTAGAAAATCTTAAGTTATGCTGTTTAGATTTGTTCCTCTGTAAAACTGGAATAACACTACTTGTCACAACAAGAAATGTCAACCACTTTAAAATCTTGATGAGCCACCAGGACCATTAGAATATGCATCTTGGACAGAAGGTATTACAGATGGGCAACAAGTTGGACCCAGAATGGAATGGAAGGCCATCAGGCTAGATAGCATTTGGGATATTGTACAATATATGCAACAATCCAAAGCTGCTCCCTCTTGCAAAGACACATTTTTTATTAGTACCTCTCTAATACCAACATTTTCCCTATGATGCAACATGTCTGATCTTAGAAGAACCAGAACTTCAGATGACCCAAACACAGGGGTGTGCTGAAGTTAACTCAATGCTTGGCAGAGCTGACTGTTAAATTTTTAATGTGAGCATTTACCTTAGAAATCAGTAAATGCTACAAACCAAGGCTTGATTTTTTCTTTTGTTGATTGTCTAGACTTAAGAAAATGATGGAGAAAATATGAATAATGTAGATTAAATTTTTAAGTGTGTCATGAGTATAGTTGTTGCTTCCAAAGAGCTAATTGTTAATAATTTATCAGCACTTCGATGTCCAAAGGAAAAAGGAAAGATACATGTAGGGCTTAAGTAATCTGTAATTCATCACCAAGGTGACCTGAACATGAGAAGTGACGTAAAAGACATCATCAAAATTATGTGTGATTGAAAAAGGACACAGAGCAGGCATTAGGTGAAAGTGAGAATGGACAGATGGACAATTCAAGTGCTATACTGGTATACACAAATATTAAAAGAAATAATACAGGGAACTTCTTGTTCCTTGGGATAATCCTTGCCACAAGATGGAATATTGACCACTATGCAATCATGAGAGCAACTAAGTGGGTACAGTGAATAGAGCATTGGATCTTAAGTCAGGAAGACCTAAGTTCAAATACAGCCAAAGACATTTACTGTGTGACCCTGTGCAAGTGACTTTATCTTGTTTGCTTCAGTTTCCTCATTTGTAAAATGAGATGGAAAGAGAATGGCAGACCACTGCAGTATCTTTGCCAAGAAAACCCCAAGTAGGGTCACAAAGATTTGGATTGAAATGAGTGAACAATAATACAATCATGATGAGCCTGGGGTTATCAATAAGTTTAACATGGACAGGCATTACAGATAAACAAAGTTAGACCCAAAATTAAACATTTGAAGGTGAGGCTTGATTGCATTTGAGGAAATCATACTGCATTTGAGGAAATCATACTGCATTTTTGATGATCTGTGGAGTATACATGAAAAGACCCAAACAAAAATCACAAAGGATAAATAGGCATAAATAGTATAGAAATCCACCCAAGTGGTAAAATCTAAGTAATAATTGTGTTATCTATCTATCTATCTATCTATCTATCTATCTATCTATCTAGGCAGTTATGAGGATAAAGAGAAGTACTTTAGAAACTGCAAAAACACCACATAAAGGTGATCTATCATTATTTTATTATTTCTACCTTTGTAACACAGAGACTGCAGTAAATAAAAATTGTGCTACTGTGCAACAAAATCATAATTGCTCATCATGACTATAGTTTTTACTTTAAATTTCAAATCTAAATTATTATTAAAATATATTGCTACACATATCTGTATATTTAAAAGAAGAGGAAAAAAGGTAGTTTAAAAAAGGTACTCTAAAATTTAGAGTCTAGGACTTTCAAGACTTCCATCTAACTCTTGATTCTTTGGAGGGGGGAAAATTGTCTTAGCTTCACATTTCCTAGTGATTTTTAGTTCTGGATGTACTTAAATTCTGAAAGAAAATAAATTTAAAATATGTATGAGCTCATCTTTGAAAAGACTATAGTTTGACCTGAAGATTAATGTGCCTGGATAAATAATCATTTTTCCAGGAAAAAAAAATTTAATTTCTATTTGCTAGTAGAGATCATTGCATATGGGTGCTAAGAAGCAGGTAATATTTTTTCCTGATGGCTTCTAGGTAATCATCAGCTTTGTTCACATTTATAATACAAGCTCCATTTATGCAGACCTACCTATGACCTTCATTCCTGTTTTGGGGGGACCACCTATCAGAAGGATGGAAGAGGATACATTGTCATCATTACATCTTCTATATGCCTTCTTGTGCATAATGCATCAATCAAGATAAATTATCTTTTAATAGGTTGCTGGAGTATAGAATTCTGCCTCATAAGGGTTTATAAGTTTTCTCTGAGCAAATATAACCTGAAAAGTCACTTAGTACCTTTTCTTAATTACCTCTTTTCAACATTCTTGGAGAAGAAAAAAACAAAACTTTTCCAAATTTTAGGGAAAAAAATAAAGTGAAATTCTGAAATGCATTAGTAGTGGTATTTTTAATCAGTTCTCCAGGGATGGGGGTGGGAGTGGGGAGGGGAATGCAAGCAGGGCACACTTTCAAGTTTAATCAGCATTATTAACATTTCTCCATCACAATCAATAAATTAAAGTCTTATAGCATTTCCAGATTTCTGACCTGTAAATGCTCACATTGAAAATTTAGCAATTACCTTTCCAAGTCACTGAGATGGTTTCAGCTCACCCCTGGTATAAGGTACAGCTAGTTGACCAGTTTGGCTAGCACCTAGAGGGTATGAAAGAAAGCAAAAAATAAATGGCAAAATAAATAACAGATTGTGGAAGATCATAAATGCTTAGTTAAAGAGCTTGTATTTTATTTAAAAGCAATAAAAAGCCACTAAAAATATCTGAGCACAGAGTGATATTGACATAGACCAATATCCTAGAAAGATATTCTCAATTCATTTAAAAATATTTATGTAGTACACCATCCTACGTACTAAGGACACAAAAAGATAATCAGACAATCCCTTTCATTGTAGAACTTGGGATATATGAACATATGTTGGCTGATATATGTAGATGTTTGTTTGCCTAAAACAGACTAAATAGGATAACAACTAAATTAGTTGTTAAATTGATTATATCATCATATTTGTATTTACTTAAAAATCTGCATTGTAAAATAGGTACTAGAAGATAAAAATACATCAATTAAGACATATCTCTATAGTAGCATGTCTTTTTGGTATATGGTTTCTAGATATTAGTGCATGGTGTGTAATCTAAAACTCACACATCCTGCATCCTCTTCCTGCTTATGACCACCTTCTTTCATCCTGTTTCAGTCTGCTATTTGGCCTGGACCTTACTTCTCTCTCATACCCTGGGCTCCTTCCCTTTCCAAATATTTCCCTACTTTTTCAGTATTTCCTTCTTTCCATCATATTACCGCAGCTGGTTAGAAGTTGGACACACTAACTCAATATAGCAGGTTATGGTTGACAAAGTGCACCCCAAAACAACTTAGTGAGGTAGTTAATATAAGGAGAATTGTATCTGAGTTTTTTTCTGGACAGGACCTGTGATTTCATTGGTGTAGGGAACTACCAGATGAGGAAATTTCTTTGATCAGTGTCAATCTGCTCTAAAATTTTGTCTTAGGAAGTTACCTGGGACACTGAAAAGTTAAATAATTTGTCCAGAGGTATAAGATAGCCAGTATGTTTAAAAAAAAAAAAAAAAGTTGAGACTCAAACCCAAGTCTACCTAACAACAATGTCAATTCTCTTTCTACCATGTTAGGCTGTCTCCTGTCTTACAGGTGAGGAAAGTGAGCCCCTAAAAAGAGATCCAAGTGGAATCAGGAAGACCAAAATTCAAATCTGGCCTCAGATACTGCCTAGCTATTTATCCATGGACTTACCTTCTATTTACCTCAGTTTCTTCATCTTCAAAGTGGGGATAACAATATCTAAATCCCAGGACTATTACGAGGATCAAATAATATAATTGTCCAGCTCTTAGCTCAGTATCTGACTCATAGTAAGCATTATATTAATATTCACTATAATCACATGACTTGTCACAGATAGTTAATGTTCTAAGGCAGGATTAGAATCCAGATTACCTGATTCTACTTTCCACAATCTTTCTACTAAGCCACACCTCTTCGTTGTTATATTAAGTATAGTTACATGAAGATTATCCCCTGCCATTTACCACCTTCATTAAAACCTTGAAAGATTTTTAAATCCTTGAAAGGATTTACTGATGAAACTCCATTGGGGAGGGTGTCTAGTATCTTGGAGGACTGGATTAAATGTGAAAAAACAAAAATAAAACCTTTCCTGTCTAATTGAGGAAATAGATGGATTTGAAAAAGAAGTTTCCCAAGACAAGTGAAATGTAATTATTGCAGGGAGGGAAAACAATTTGGTCAGGGAAACATAGGAATAGGTTTTACACAACTGTGACAGAGAAAGACTTGGTGGGACATGGGGGTACAGTTGTCACATATTGAATATAAGGCAGGAATAATAATAATAATGGCTAACATTCATATAATGCTTAAGTGCTTTACAAATGTTATCCCATTTGAACCTTACAACAACCTTAGAAGGTAGGAGCTATTATACTCCCTATTTTATAGATGAAGAAACTGAGGCAGACAGAGATTAAATGACTTGCTCAGAATCATATAGCTGGTCAGTGTTGGAGACAAGATTTGAATTTAGTTTTGCTGGCTTCAAGCAAGGAATGCAGTATGGTTATCTTGCAAAAAAGCAAGGATGATGCTGAGGTATATAAATAATATCGTAACATGGAAGTACTGTGAGATAATACTGTCTCTAGTTTCAAGATTGGTTAGGTTTTAGCTAGAATTGTAATTAAGGTGAACTTTTCATACTGAACTTAATGTGGGAAAAGAAGAATAAGTCCAAATAAGAGGAAAAAAATGTTTAAGGAGTAAAAATAAACCCTACGAGAATTAGTTCATAAAACACATACATTCGTCAAAATTATTGCAGAACATAACCTTTCAGAAGTGAGGAACCAAGTCATCAGAAACTAAGGAAAAAATTAAAACTAGCTTTGAACAAGGCCAGGGAGAAGTAGAAGACCATTCAAGAGACTGTTACAGTTGACCTACAAGACTTAGAATAAAAATAATAATGATAATAACAGTAACAATAGCTAACATTTAAATATATTTTAAAGTTTAAAGTTCACATTTTTAGATCTCATTTGATCTTTACAATAAGCTGCCAGATCGATGCTGTTAATTATTCCCATATTACAAATGAAAATATTGCGTCTGAAAGCACTGAAAAGTCTGAAAATACAGTTATTGTGGTATCTATGATGAAAAAGTTCTGAATTTTCAGACCAAGTTTAATCCTAGATTCTTCTCACTAAATAACATTTTTTTTTGAGGGAAGGGAGAAAGGAAAGGGAGGATTCATGCCCTTGGTCAAAGTTTTCTTTGAGAAGATCATTCCCTGAGTTTATACATAACCAGTTCTCTAAAGAATCAATCTTCAACTGCCTTGTGAGCGCTCAAATCAAGACACTGATTATAGGATAGGATTTATTTAACCTGGGCAAAAAAAGCAAAGGAAACATCCCTGAACCCCACTGAGAGTTGAAATTGTATCATAGCATCAGCTGGAAGAAACCTCAAAGGCCTTCAAATCCAATTCCCTCATTTTACAGCTTGGGAAACTGAGGGCTAAGGAAGTTAGATGTCTTTCCCAAGACACACATGGTGGTAAGTCTCAGAGATACCTTTTGAACTTATGTCCTATGATTCTAGAATCAGTATAACAAGTACTACAGCAAGCTTTCTCTCCTTTCCTTCCTCAATGAACCCTAATTCCTCTCACCCCTGCTACCTATAAATTCTTTAAGACTTGCTATACTGCCCTGTGGCAGTGCTTTCCCCCTCTGATCATAAAGGGAAAGCTTTAGGGCCAGAATTCACCTAGATTCTCTTTACACTTTAATCAGAAATAAGCCTTCCCAGTTGGGTGGTGTCCTCTCCCAAGACTGAAGAGAATGTTTCCCAAGACTGAAGAGAATGTTCCCCAAGGATTAAACCAATCTTGTCTCATTGGGATTACTGGAAGGTCAAGCAATTCCCTTTCTCTTGTGTCCTTTTCCTTTTGACCTTACAGTATTTCCCCAAAATTGAAGGGATTCATACACCCCAACCAGGAGAAGTCATTTGGGATCTCTAGAGAGTCAATCCCTATCTCCAGAACTATACAATCGAGAAAAGTTTAATCCTTACTAAATAAATTTTGAGGAGGAGGGAGGAAGGAAGGAGAGGATTCATGCCATTGGCCAAAGTTTTTTTTGAGAACATCATTCCCTGAGTTCATATATAACAAGATATTATTTATTAATTTCCAGATATTATTAATAATCAGATATTAACAGTGGGATCCAGAGGTTTTTTTCTCTTTTTACTCCTCATTCAAAACTCAGTCCTTGTGAAGGACAAGGCTGATGCTGATTGGTCTAACCCTTGGGGAACATTTTCCTCAGTTTTGAGGGGGGAGGACACCACTCAACTAGGAGAGCTTATTTCTCATTAAAGTGTAAAGAGAATCTAGGTGAATTCTGGCCCTAGAAAGCATTAGATTCACACCCTTGAAACCTCAACATTGTTCAACTTAAGTGGTCTAGGTAGAGAAGGATGTCTTTGTCCAAGTAGCTGGAGGCGGCTGAGTCTTATCAAGCCATTTTCTCAGTCAAGGAAAATGAAGGCTTTCAATCCATCTCCTCAACCACCCCTTCTTTGACTGTTCATCAGTCAGGGTTGATCTCTGCCTGTTGGAGACACCCACCTTTCCAAAGGTATTTAAGCATTTCCATGCCTTTGGTGACCAAGAGAAACTACTGACCATCAACTTATTGATTATTTGCTAGGCCAGTTAATAAACTGATTATTAGTTACCCAGAAATTCTGTCTTTTACACTTTTCATTTGTCTCACAATCTGTATGGCTCACAATATCAGGAAAGTTTGTTTTTCCACATCATAGCTCTTCCCCTGGCCTCTCTTCTGATTTTGCTCCTATTAAGTCCAGGGACAAACTGGGATCTGGGAAAGACTTTAGCTTAAAAAGTTCTCCCACTGCATCTGGGGCCACCACCCATCATCCTGACCTATGTCTTTCCATTGGACTCAGATGACCCTGGAGGAGAGAATGAAGCTGATGACTCTGCAAAGCTCTCCTCACTTAAATCCAATTTACTTGCAAGTCAAGACATCACCTTCTTAATGTCATTGGTCCTGTTCAAGAATGAAGAATGAACACCTTAGCCCAGAAACTCCACAAATTAACAGCCTCTAAAATGGTCTCCTACTTTCTTATTCAGGGCTAATCTTAGTTTTCTCCATGTGCAGGCAAATGTAAGGTAGAAAATGATACTTATTCTACAATATCCTTCATATATGTGTGTGTGGTCAGCTAATATCTGGGAATTACTCAGCTTAAAATATAAGAGGCTTAGACCTGGAGTTCATCAGTAATTTCTTGTTGTGTGGCACAGTGGATAGGGTACTGAATATGGAGTAAGAAGGATTGGGTTCGAATCTCAATTCTATTATGTTAGACTAGATAACCTAGAAGTCTGTTCTAACTCCAAATCTATGATTCTTTGACTCCTTCCCCTATGAATAGACAGAAGTATAAATAAGATGTAATAAGGGTTTAAGTTAGTAAGTTGGAAGCAGGAATAGAAATGAAGGATGAAATTGAAAATCTGTTATAGAAGAACTGATTAAATGGGGGAAAGGAATAGAAAAAAATCAAAATGATCTCAAGGTATCAAGCCTGAGTGACTAATGAGATTGTGGCACCATGAACAGAAATTGACAAGTTAAAAGAAGAGAAAATCTTGGGAGAAAAATGAGGTCAGTTTTAGAGATATTTTGGCTAGAGTTGTAAATATAACTAGCACACGGGAAACACAGAAAATAGCTAATTTGTGGTGAGAGTGTCCTTCCTCTGAGTGGAGAACTCTGTCCTTGAGTCTTACCTAAGAGATTTTGGGGGGCTTTGGACACATCTATCTCCTCTGACACCATTCAGAGTCCCCAGTACTTGTAGGACAAGAGCTGAGACCCCCTAAAAGATTGACCACAACTTCCTTCTGTGACTGCACCTACTGTGGGACCATCCCTTGTGTTACCACATTGTTACCTTCCCATTTACACCCGTTGTCCAACTGTCCTGTGAGCCACTGCCATGTCACCAACCCAAATGAATTTGCTCTAGGAGCACATAATAATAGCAGTTTATGTGAGTATTTATTAACTTTATATTTATGCTACATATTTCAATACTTGTCTCCTCCATTAGAATTTAAATTCATTGTGAAAAGAGATTATTTCTTTTTTTTAAAAACTTGTATTTGTAATACTTAGCACAATGCCTGGTATACCATAGGCACTTAATAAATATTTATTGATTAAATGATTAATTCCTACATACTTTATTGAAATATATATAAATATATGAAGTATAATAAAATACACATGACTCAAGTTCTCCCTGTTTTAGCTAAGCATTTCAAAATATAATTTTTCCCTATGTATTATTTTTATACTATGTACAAACTTAGCATATTATCTCATTGTTGTCATTATCTTTAGTGAACTTATTGATGGTTTCTATGATTTGTTCTTTGACCCACTCATTCTTTAGGATTTGATTACTTAGCTTTCAATTAATTTTTAATTTATACTTTCAAGGCCTTTTATTGAATATAATTTTTATTGCACTATCATCCAGCATTTAATATTTCTCTTCACCTGTATTTATTTATAAGGCATTTATATTCTACAAGATCAATTTTTGTGAAGGTATCAGATACAGAGAAAAAGGTATACTCTTTTCTATTTTTTTTACTCCTTCCACTTAGCTTATTTATTTTTAATACACATTGCTTTATGAATCATGTTGGGAGAGAAAAATCAGAGCAAAGGGGAAAACTATGGGAGAGGGGGAAAAAAAAACAACAGAAAAAAGAAGTTAACATTTAGCATGTATTGATTTACATTCAATCTCCATAGTACTTTTTCTGGATGTAGATGACTTTTTCTGTCCAAAATCTATTGGGATTGCTTTGGATCACTGAACCACTGAAAAGAACCAAGTCTCTCATAGTTGATCATCACACTCTTTTCTATTTTCAATTTTCTTCAGAAGTTTATCATACCTAAGTTTTCCAAAATTCTCTTCATCTCCTTAACTTCTTTCTTATTTACTTTAGGTTATATTTATTTAATTCTGAGAGTTCCTCACTAGTGTAGTTTTACTGTATATTTCCTCCTACTGTATATTTTTCCTTGAAAAATTTTGACAGTCTCCCATTTGGTGCAAACATGTTTATTACTGATATCACTTCATTATCTTTTTTGCAAAATGTAGTTTTTGTAATTGTTTCTTTTAATTAGGTCTGGCTTTGTTTTTGTTTTGTCTAAGATCATGATTGCTACCCTTGCCTTTTTTTTTTTTAATTTCAGCTGAAACATAATGAATTCTGCTCCAGCCCCCAATTTTATCTCTGTATGTCTTTCCATTTTGCTGTATTCTTCTGTTTTATGGATGAGTTCATCCCATTCACATTCACAATTACGATCACTAATTGTGTATTTCCTTCCATTCTGCTTCTCTCTCTTTTCTTCTCCCTCTCCCTTTCCCTTTTTCCCTTCCTCCTTTTCTCCCTCCTTCTTTTCCTCCCTCCTCCCTTTCCTCCCTCCTCCTCTCTCCTCCCTTTTTCTTTCTCTTTCCCCTTAAGTTTTAAACTATACTAAGATTTTGGAGACTTCCCACATATTCAAAACACTTGTAAATCAGATACAAAGTAATTGTGAAAGGAATTATCCTCTGGAAAAGGGAATCAGGAAGGGCCTCATGTAGAAGGTGATTGACCTAAATTTTGGAGGTAACCAGACATTCCAAAAGGTGGGGATAAAGGCAGATAGCATTCCAAGTATGGGAAGAAAATCAGTGTAAAGAGGTAGGAGATGAAATATGTGTGTGGAACAATGAAAAGAAGACCTATAAGTGACAGGAAACTATTGGAGTTATAAGTGGGGAGGCAAATTACATAATTAAATCTGTGCTTTAATCACTTTGGTGGTTATTCGGAGGTTGGAGTCTGGAGACTTGAAATAGGGAGGCTATTTAGGAGACTATTTTAAATATTCTGAACAAGGAGAAATAGGGATCTGAACTAGAGTTGTGAGTCTGTTAGTGGAAAGGAAGGGACATATATGAGATATTATGGTTTGTTTAACATTATGGAATGTTAAGATTTGGTAAGTGATTGGATATTTTGGGATAAGTGAAAATGAGAAGTCAAGACTGTGAACCTGGAATATGGTGGAATGATGACTCCCTAAAAAAAATAGAGAAATTTGGGGAGGGGAAGGATAGGGAAATGAAGGATAGGGGAAACCAGAGAGGCAGCTAAGAGTAGAAAAGCAAATTCTTTTGGTAGATATGGCAATGGGTCCTGACTCACACAGCCGACCATTATTGGAACTGAGGACTGTCTAGAAAACCAGATTACTAGTCAAATTGATAAGGATTGAGAGGCAAATCAGAGCAGAAGAATGGATGGAACTTCTGGGCAAATTGCCAGTTATACGGAATTGAGATAGCAGAGCCACAAAAGATGGCTCCAGCTTGAAATAGCAACAGTGATAGGCAAGAGCTTTAAGTGATATGGGCTTTACCTTCCAAAATGTTGTCCTGTTCTTCCCAGTTTGTAAACAAAAAGTAAAACCATCTTCCTCAGACTATGTAAGGAAGAAAAGGGTGAGAAATCACTTGTTGAGGAATGAGCTGCTCGTTTTTTTTTAGCACTTTCAACTTTAAATGCTTTTATTATTGTTAAATTGATTTTTGATAAAGTTCTTATTAAAATTATAACTGAGTACTTAGACCTTAGTTCATTTTAGTATTTAGTACTTAGACCTGAGCTAACTTTTGTCACTCCCATGTGAAATGCTGCATGAAATATATTTACTAGGAAACATTCCCCATAAACATGAACCCAAACATGAAAAAAATCTTGGCTGGCCCACAGGTGACATTTCATGTTAAGCATCTGAATTCTTACCAACCTAAATGTCCCTTAGGTCTTTATCACCCAATCCAGTCTCACAGGTAAACCAGAAGTAAAGAAAATTATTTCCCATCTTTTTGTTTAAATCTGACCTTTCACATCAATTTTTTATGGCAGAGGATGTCACCTAATAGGTGCTAGAAATATATTTTTAAAAAAGACAAAAAATATGACATATCTAGTTAAATAAAATTCAAAGTAGGGAGAAATTCTTCAGAAAAAAAGAAAAAGAAGAAGAAAATAGTTTTGGGAGGAGGGAAATATTTTGGAAACATTACCAAAAGAGGTGACCCCTGCACCTATTCTTAAAAAAAGATTCTGAAATTACTAATATTGAATAAGGATGGGGAAAGAGACTGAGCCTCTAATTTCATCAATATAGACAGCTCCCACATAAAGAAATTCTACCAATGTAGGTCTATACTTTCTCTACAATTAATAATGTTAGTTAAATTTCTTAGAGTACTGAGAAATTAAATAATCTGTCCAGGATAATGTACTCATTATGTCTCATAGGCACTTCTTCAATCAAGGTTTTCATGGCTGTCTTTTAAAAAAAATTAATAATATTTTATTTTTTGCAAATATATACAGATAGTTTTCAACATTCCTTTGCAAAATCTTGTGTTCCAAATTTTTCTTCCTCTTTTTCTCCCTGCTCCCTCTCCAAGACAAGTAATTCAATATAGGTTAAACATGTCCAATTCTTCTAAATATATTTCCATATTCATCATGCTACACCAAAAAAAAAAAAAGGCAGAACAAAAGGGAAAAAATGAAAAAAGAAAAAAAAACAAGCAAACAAACAAAAAGTGGAAATACTGTGCTTTGATCCTTGTGCACTCTCCATACTTCTTTGTCTGGATGGGGATGGCTCTTTTCATCACAAGTCTATTGGAATTGCCTTGAATCACCTCATTGTTAAAAAGAGCCAAGTCCATCACAGTTGATCATCACATAATCTTGTTACTGAGTACATTATTCTCTTAGTTCTGCTCACTTCACTCAACATCAATTCATATAAGTCTTTCCAGGTTTTTCTGAAATTAGCCTGCTTATTCTTTTTTATAAAACAATAATATTCCATTATTACATTCATATACCATTGCTTATTCAGCCATTCCCCAACTGAGGGGCATCAATTTCCACTACAAAATAGGCTGCTACAAACATCTTTATAGATGTGGGTTCTTTTCCCTCTTTTATGATCTCTTTGGGATATAGACCCAGTAGAAACACTGCTGGATCAAAGGGTATGCATAGTTTGATAGCCCTTTGAGCTTAGTTCCAAATTGTTCTCCAGAATGGTTAGATTATTTCACAACTCTTCCACCAACAATGCATTAGTGTCCCAGTTTTCCCACACCCTCTCCAACATTCATCATTATCTTTTTCTGTCATCTTACATGGCTGTCTTTTAGAAATTGTTTTAAATTAGAAGTGACCTTTACCTCATATCTAAAATTATGCAGTTATGACTTAAATACATATATATATAATAAATATAAATATATATTTTATAAAAAATGATGAGCAGACTAATTTGAGAAAAGCCTGGAAAGGCTTACATGAACTGATGCTAAGTGAAGTGAGTAGAACCAAGAGATATTGTATATAATGATCAACAGTTTGGACTTGGCTCTTTTCAACAATGACGTCATTCAAGGCAATTCCAAAAGACTTGTGATAAAAAGAGCCACATGCAGAATGAGAAATATGGAGACTGAATATGTATAAAAGCACAGTATTTTCATCTTTTTTTTTGGTGGCGTTTGTTTTGTTTTCTTGTGTATTTTTTCTTTTACCTTTTGATCTGATTTTTCTTGTGCATTATGATGAATATGGAAATATGTTTTTAAAAAATTACACCTTTAATCTGTTTTGGATTACTTGCTGTCTAGGGCAGAGGGTGGGGAAAGAAGAGAAACAAGGTTTTTCAAAGGCGAATGTTGAAAACTATCTTTGCATATATTTGGAAAAATAAAAAGCTATTAAGAAAAAAAGGAAATATAAAACCATTTTGGCAGTTGCTTTGTACACACTAGGTATCTAATAATTTTTGAATGAATCAAAAAATTGTTTTCAAAAGTACAATTTAATTTGACTTTTTGAAACTTTTAAATTATTTTGTTATCATTTAGTGGGAAAGAAGAAAGAAATTGGTTTTTAGACTGTCAAACTTAAAACAAATGAAATGTCTTTGGGATACCAACAAAACATAATGCTTCTATATTGCATTTCATGTTCAAACTTGAGACCACAGAGAGCTTTTGATGTTACACCCTATAAAGTGAGAGGGGACAATGGGAAATTTGTCTGTTAGTCTAGACATAAATCAACTGCCTTTGAAATTCTGGGTGACACACCTGAATCTGAAATACATAATATTGTACCAGTATCATGAATTATCCTATATCCTGACAAATGGTTCCTGAAAGGAATGTCTATGTCATGAACACAGAGTCCTGCTGTGTGTATACTTCTCCTGGAAACTTCCTTTCATAAATTCTGGTTTAGTTCCCTTTAGGTATGAAAATTCTATTGTTTCCTGGAACATGATTCTAAGAATAAACAAGTCTGACAGGTATAAGTGTAAAAGGTCTCTGAAATTCACTCCTTTCATTTGTATTCAACTGAACTACTGAGGTCACTTTGAAATATATCTTTTAAATTAAGTACTATATACAGGTTAATTTTCTCAAAACAGGAACATTTCTCATTCCTGTACATTTTGAGACAAATATAGTTTTCCAAGTATTTAATAATTAATTAGATGTGGCCCTTTGGGAAAATATTTTATGAAAACCACTCAAGTAGTGATTTCTTTGTAAAGACAGTCTTTCTGGCATTTTTTGGGTGACATGGGGGGAGGTAATGACATGGAAGGTTTGGTATGTACCCAGATTTCTAATACTTTGATGTGCAACCACACAAACATCCTTTAAGTCTCCCTTTTTAGGTTTCTAATCAGAAGCTAGGCTATGCTTCTAGCTTCCATCCCCTTCCTGTGAATTTTGATCTGACTTAATGTCATTAGTAAAAGCTTGAAGAGACAAAGTAATAGAGAGTAAATGCAAGACAGTTGTCGTGAACTTCTGGAGCTGCCATTGGGTTACTTTTTATCTTCGTTAGTAATAATGTAACTTACAGTTATAGAGCCCTGTGCTCTATATTTATACCTTATCATAGCATCAGAGAAGACTGACAGAGGGAATTTAAGAATGAAATAATTCATGAAAACAATGTTCTTTTCTGACACCCTCCAACAGTGGGTTATCACCATAGTCAGGATGGCAAGTCAGGCTGGTCTGTGGAACCCAAAGGTAGCTGTAAAAAGATGACCCTAGATTCCTGAAAGCTATGTTGAAGGAACACAATTATCTAGCAGGTCAATTCAAGTTGGAAATGCTTCAAGTCCAAAGTAAGATTACAGATTGTGAGTCTGCTATCCAAGGACCAGCCTAGTTAAACTTAAAGAGGCTCACCAGCAGGTATGCTCCAGGATGATGCATTTTGGGGCCATAGAAACTCTCAAAGACTCTCTGCTAAATTATAGAATACTTAAACTTGTCACCAACAGAATCATAGCCTCTTTAGGTCTTAAAAAATATTAATATGGCATGTTAGGTATAGTTGATTCCCCCCCAATGACTCTGTGAGTATAAATAAAATTTTCATCTTTTCCTTTTAAATAAATAGTATTTTATTTTTTTCCAATTCCACATAAAGACAATTTTTAACATTCTTTTTTTGTTTCAGATTTTCTCCTTTCCTTCATCTCCTCTCTTCTTCCTGAGATGGCAAGGAATATATGTGCAGTTATGTAAAAAATATTTCTATATTAATTATGTTGTATAAATAGAAACAACAAAAGGAAAAACTATGATAAAAAATGAAAATGAAAATAGTATGCTTTGATCTGCATTCAGAAACCATCAATTTTGTTTTTCTTACAGATGAGAAAATGAGCATGAAGAAATTATTTGCCCAATGTAACAAAGCTAGTAGGGGCAGCTAGGTGTTGAAATGGATAAAGCACTGGGCTTAGAATCAGGAAGAATCATCTTCATGAGTTCAAATCTGGCCTACAACACTTACAAACTGTGTGATCTTGGACACTTCAGCCTGTTTGTTTGGTTTCCTCATCTGTAAAATGAACTGGAGAAGAAAATGGCAAACTGCTCTAGCATTTCTGCCAAAAAAACACCAGAGGATCACAAAGAGCCTGAAACCACTGAACGACAAAACTAGTAAGTGATGAAGCAGGGACTTGAATTCATATTTTTCATTTCCAAGTCTAGTGTCTCCCAGTCAAAACTAAGTCAAAGCTTAGTTTAATTCAATAAGCACTTACAGAGTACTAATTATGCAATAGGTACTATGATGGGTGCTAGGGATTAAAACAAACACAAAAACAATGCCTGTCTATTATGATTATAATAACATTTTGGCACCCAAAAATAATAAATATTTACATAGCATTAAAGGTTTGATGAATGCTTTATATACATTATTTCATTTGATTCTCCCAAAACCAAGTCTGTTGAAGTGGACAGAGTAGTTGACTAGGAGTAAGGAACATGTGAATTCAAATCCTGCCTCAAACACTTACTAGCTTTGGAGTGTTAGGGTAAGTCAGTCTTTTAAATTCTTCCAGACTTAGTTTCCTCATTTGCAAATGAGAATAAAAATAACATCTTCCTCACAGGGCTTTTAGAATGAAATGAGATGGCATATTGAAAGCATTTTGTAAATCTTCAAGTGCTACATAAATGGTAACCATTATTATTGATGTGGATTATTTATTTTTGCTTTGCTTGATATCATGTTTACAACTGTTAATTTTTTGGAATCACTTGATGCATGTAATATTTGTTCTAGTTTTTAATTTTTATTCTATATTTGTCTCTGCTTTTTAGATGTATTGCTTGTATACAATGGATTGTGGGGTTTTGTTTTCTTAGTAGTTTTATACGGCTCAGTAGTCCATTAACATTTAAAGCTATGAGAGTTTAGTTTGTATTTTCCATTTATTTCATTTTACTTAAAAAAGAAGATTTCTGGAGAGCAATTTGGAACTATGCTCAAAAAGTTATCAAACTGTGCACACCCTTTGATCCAGCAGTGTTTCTACTGGGCCTATATCCCAAAAAGATCTTAAAGGAAGGAAAAGGTCCCACATGTGCAAAAATGTTTGTGGCAGCCCTTTTTGTAGTGGCAAGAAATTGGAAACTGAAGGGATGCCGATCAATTGGAGAGTGGCTGAATAAATTATGGTATATGAATGTTATGGAATATTATTGTTCTGTAAGAAACGACCAGCAGGATGATTTCAGAGAGGCTTGGAGAGACCTACATAAACTGATGCTAAATGAAATGAGCAGAACCAGAAGATCATTATACACGGCAACCACAAGACTATACGATGATCAATTCTGATGGACATGGTTCTCTTCAACAATGAGGTGATTCAAGCCAGTTCCTATTGTTCAGCCATGAAGAAAGCCATATACATCCAGAGAGAGGCCAGTGGGAACTGAGTATGGACCACAACATAGCATTTTAATGCTTTCTGTTGATGTTTGCTTGCATTTTGCTTTCCTTCTTAGTTTTTTTTTCTTTCTCTTTCTAGATGCAATTTTTCTTGTGCTGCAAGATAACTGCATATATATGTATACATATATTGGATTTATCTATATTTTAACATATTTAACATGTATTAGACTACCTGCCATCTAGGGGAGGGGGTGAGAGAAAGGAGGGAAAAATTTGAAACAGAAAGTTTTGCAAAGGTCAATGTAGAAAAATTGCTCATATGTTCTGTAAATAAAAAGCTTTAATTTAAAAAAAATTTCATTTACTTGATTTTAATATGCACAAAGACACAAATACAGATAGACAGGCACAGACACACAGATACAGACATACACAAACACACACACACACACACACACACACACACACACACACACCTCTTCCTTTGTTAAGGCAAAATTTTGTCCCTGTCATTAGTTTTGTTTAAACAACTTTGATGAAGCCCAGGGAAGAAGACTGTATGCTTCCCCCTACTTTCTCCTCAAGTAGCTAGGCAGAACCCCTGTCACAGAGGAGATAGATGGATGGGGACAGGTTATTCTAGCAAAGTTTCTCTGGCTGGGAAGTGTCCCAATATGGGTTCCAGGCAAAAATTCTTGGCTTAATTTATTCATCCCTAAAAGGAGCATAAATGCTAGTGGAATAGGGGCTGAATAATCATTTTAAGGATTAGCATTCTCCAGCCTTAATTCCTAAGGATTTTATTATATATATATATATATATATATGTATATTTAAATTTGTCCCATGGATTCTTCTATTAATTACAAGTAGTATACAATTCATCTTCTGAAGAATTTTTTAGAGTAAGGGCTGAGAGTAAGTAAAGAAAGTGCTTAGATTGTCATTTTATTGGTTCCATAACCCTAAAGTCCCATTACTTCTAAATGTACACTATTTCATCTCATTCACATGCCAGTTTATATAATTGGAGTGAGGAGCATCTAAATTCAAATCCTACTTCTACAATTAATTATTAGTTTCTACAATTAATAGGCACCTACTTTGTTTTGTTTTTGCCTCCACAAAAAAAAAAAAAAAAGTATGGTACTCATTTCATACTGTTGTTGAACTTTTTAGGGTATATAATCAGTAATGAGATCACTAGAGAAAAGTTTAGTTACTTTTTTCACCTAATTCCAATTTTTCCCCAGACTATTTTAGCCAATTCATACTTCCACTATAGTGTATTAATGTGTCTGTCCTCCCATAACCTCTTTGATAGTGACTGTTTTGATTGTTTATAATTTTTACCAATTTGCTGACTATTATATAAAACCTTACAGCTATTTTAATTTGCATTTTTTATTAATAGAAATTTGGAGAATGCTTTAATTTGGCCACAGATAGTTGGCAACCCTTCTTTTGAAAACTATTTCTATCCTTTTATTACTTAGTTATTGGAAATGTCACTTGGTGTCACTTCACTGTATCTTTTGGATATTTTTCCTGCTTGATGGTTTCTTTTCTTATTCTAGCTGCATTGATTTTAATCATGTAAAAAAATTCCATCATTTTAAGTAAATCAGCTTTGTATATTGTAATTTTTATGATTTTTTTCCCCTCATCCATTACTATTTCTCAATTGGCTCTTACACTGATAAGTTGCCTAAGTTGTCTAGAGATAAAACAAAAAAAATCATGTGAGACTTGAATTGCAGAGAAACAACTCTGGGAAGGAAAGTTACCTTGGTAGTTTCCCTTGGGTCTCTATGGTCATGCTCCCCTGGGTTGTGTATATCCTTAGAGTTTTTTACAATGGCTTTTACCTCAAGCTGCTGAAGGATTTATGGCACAGGATATAGCAAAGAGTTGGGCAGTAATAAGGCTGAATCACAAAGTGAATTACAGCTATATATTTGATTTGGCCTCTTACCTTTACTTAAAGTTACCAAAGGTAATATTTCCCAATATAATCACAAATTTGGGAAGTCTGATGATAAAAAACAAAAACAAACCAGTCTCCAAGGGGATGATGAAAAACATTGAAATAAAGGCATTGCGTCCTTCCCTTTTCTCTAGAAACTATACCAGAAGTCATGGAGGCCTGGCCACAATATGTTTCCAAATTTATTCAGTCTGGCTGTTCTAAAAATTGTTGTCTATAAATAGTAGTCTCAAAAGAAATGATGAGAGTTTTCATATTGTTTAAAATAAGGTAAAGGCAGGTTGCTGTAATGGATAAAGAGAGCTGACCTTAGAACCAGGAACACCTAAATTCTAGTACCACTCTAGGCATGTTGACTATGAGACTATGAACAATTCATTTAACCAATTGGTATTCTGGGCAATTGCTAAGACTATAAATTGCAGAAAAAGTGTTGATCTGCTTTGCTAGGAGTTTACTTATCCTAGCACTACTTTGATGGATGAGATCACAACCCTAATCTGTACCCCTTCAAATAAGGCTACTTTATTAGTTTTTATTGTTTTTCTCCCCTTGACTATTCTAATTATTAGTCTAAATATGGCAAAATACATTATCTCTCACAGATGACTATTCTTTACTTCTTATGTTTTGTTGAATCTGAGATCTCCCTCCATAGATACAACATGGAAACCCTCCAAATCTCTTCTGCTAGCAAGATAACTGTATAAATATGTATACATATATTCGATTTAACATATATTTTAACATATTTAACATGTATTGGACTACCTGCCATCTAGGGGAGGGTGTGAGGGAAAGGAGGGGAAAATTTGGAACAGAAGATTTTGCAAGGGTCAATGTTGAAAAATTACCCATGTATATGTTTTGTAAATAAAAAGCTTTAATAAAATTTAAAAAATAAAATAATAATAATAATAATAAAATTAAAATAATTTTTAAAACCATATCTCCTCTGTAAGACTATGAGATCCTTACGCCTTTTGCCTTTCTTTGTAACTCCTTAAGTTTAGCATAGGAACTGGAATATATGTGCTTAAGAACTTGATATCTCATTCTTGTCCAGATCTTTCTGAAAATTTTCCAAAGAGGATCATCTACTCTGATAAAGATCTTCCTCTGATCCCTATAAGATTTCATATAGATGTAGCATGTGGCTGTCCTTTTGTGATCTCTCTCTGTAGATGTATGACTGGACCAGTCAGTCAGCCAACAAACATTTATTGAGCCAACCATGTACAGACACTGTGGTAAGTCCTGAGATACAAAAGAAAGGCAAAAACGTGGTCCCTACTTTCAAGGAGCTCACAATCTAGTGGGAAAGACAATAGCTATATAAAAATAAGATATAGACAGGATAATCTCAGAGGGAAGGCACTATAATTAAGGAGGACTGAAAGAAAAATAACCTATGTAAGGAAATAGCAAAGCAGATGGTCCCATCCATTTTTGTAAAAAACAAAACAAAACAAAAACTAATTTTTGCCTATGAATAAGAGATACATAGTACTCTACATAAATTGTTTGCCTCAATTTTTTCTGTCTTAGATCCAATGGACTTCAATAATAATTTTAAAAATATTTGGACCATCACTTCTTGCCTGAGTATGTTTCCTTTTTCCTGGCCTATTTTCTTTTTCCAATAATCTCCCCCAAATCTTTCTTGATTCCCCATTTCTCTATCCTTCCATCTCTTGTGAAAGGTATTTATTTTAATTAAATTGTTTTGGAAAGAAGAGGATTGGCTGTATACTCTAAGCAGTCTGATAAAAGAAAAATGAAATCTGTACTGTAGAAAACTGAAGCTGCCATTAATGAGTAGTTTTCCTTTTCATACTAATAAATCTTGTTTTCACTTTGGTTTCACATAAGGTAATTTGATCCCCCAGTCAGCCAGTTCAGCTGGTGGCTGAGATTCTCCCTGGGTTCTCCAAGAACCCAGGATGAGAAATTCACCAAAAAGAACATGCATTTTTCTGCTCACATAGATCCCTGATCAAGTGACAATGTACCAGTTTCCACCAATCTACTTGCCAATATACTCCTCCCAAAACAGGTAGCCCAGCATCCCCATTCCAAAGATTCCTAAGTCCCTCTCTCCCCTTTCCAAAGGAGATGAGCAGTGCTTCTCCAGGTTCCTCCATTCTGTGGAGCAGACATGGGTATTCACACCATTGGCATGAGCAGGGAGTCACCAAGTAGAGCCCTTCTAGTAAGTCACAGGCCCTCCAGACCTTACCATCTGCCTTGCATTTATGCCTCCAAATCTCTAAGTACACCTGTCTGACCTGTCACGAATTCTTGGAAAGCCTGAGTTTTCCCCATTTACCTTAAAGCTAAACCTTATTATATGAATCATCTCCCCCAATTAGACTACAACTCCTTAAGAACATGGACTGTCTTGCTTTTCTATTTGTTTCCCTAGCAAGGATGAGGTCCTGGGTCACAAGGTGAAGTACTGATAAATTACTCCCTGAGTCAAGCAGGGATGGGGATCAGCTCAATCTTACAGTCTCATCCCCTGGGGAGGTCTTGGGTAACCCCACCTTACCACACACAATCAAAAAGCCAAGTTATGGCAAACCCCTGAGGTTAAATTTCCCCTATAAATCTATCTATGGCCCACACCATCTTTGCTGAATCCCTTCTGCATTAGTCTGCCACACATTTTACCTTTCTTACATCTCTTCCCCCATGCCTCATGGTGTCTTTCTCCTTCTTATAGCTAACCATAACATCCTTTAGGATACTAAACTCCTTTATGGATTTAGCCTGCCTGTCAATGGCATACTCCCACCTCATGGTGGTTAGTTAATTGTGAGTTCCTTTGGGGAACTTGTCTTTTCCATTGTTAATGGTTAAAATACTTTCCTTGCTAAGTACTTGCTCTCCCAAATCTACTGATATTTACCACTCCTGGTGTCCACTGTACCGCTTCTCATAAATAAATATACCTTTTGGCAAAGAAAAATGTCCTTGTGAATCTGTCTTGTGACTGTACCCCAATATTTGGTGTTTCTCTCCCCAATATTGTTATTGGTGCCTACATCAGCTTATCATTTGGTGCCTACAATAATTTTATCAGCAAGTAACACAATGTTTGACACAAAGCAAAAACAAAAAGTGCCTTTATTTCATTTCTTCTCTCTGTGTTTCAGTCATTTAGCATCATTGGAAGAATATTGGTGTTTAAAGAAAAAAAAAAAGGACTTTTCTAACAGGAAGCAACTTAAAATCACTAGAAATTCTGCACAATTTTCCACATGCTAACAAAGTCCACTCTTTTCCTCCTCTTCAATTCTGGACCAAGGGCATTATTCCCCTTCAGTACCTGTCTGAGATATATGTACTGATGAATTATGTAACTGGGTTCTTTATCCAACTCACTGCCTGTCATATCCTGAGCAATAGTCACTTCATCCATTCTATTTTTACAATAAAGCAGTCATTGAAAACAAAATACATAAGAGGTCATGACTCACATTAACTCCCTTCCCCCCAAAAAAACTACTTTACAAACAGATTTATTAAATTTGAAATGCAATCCAATTTCTAAAATTCAGTACTAGAAGTTTTTGAGGACTACATCTATTGCTTAAATCTAGTAAACCTCTACAACATATGTATGCATTTGTATAATTTATACAATTCTTTTTTAGTTCTGGGCTGAATTGCATGTGAATGTAAATACCAACTTTTTTTTTTTATGGCATACACAGAAATTTGTGAGTACTAAACTTTGAAGACATAAAATTCAAACAAATTTCCAAAGCCAAAGGAGGACTGGCAGCCTGTTTGTTTGTAGGAGTTTTTAGTACTCTTGTCTGTGAAAATGGAGGCAAGTTGTTGGTGTTTTTAATCCTGCCTCTCTACTTCCTGTTTACGGATTCAGAAGGGAGTTGTCCTGGTCTGGAAGCAGCTTTCATGTTCTTTTCCTTCCACTCCTTAATGAGCCAGATATAACACAACAGAATGTCTATTTAAGTTCTTAGGCATTTGAATACATATGTATGAACAACCATCACCAAAATGAAATGATCATAAATATTTGCTTGTGTTTTTTAATGAGCTTCCAGTTTTAAAAAATATATATACTAAGAAATACTGACTGAATTTATGCATTCATTTCTACAGAATGATTAAAAGACTATTGTTTAATTTGGCTTGGGACTGGTGAAAAGACATAATAGTAATCAACAAAAATCTAAAGAGGGTAAAAATGCTGAAGAGGAAGAAGGCATATTCTTTCTGGAGTAAAATAGTCAAATAAGAATCAAAAGGATAACATGGTTGGAAGAAACAATAAAGTTAAATATCAGGAAAAACTTCCAGAAATGTCTTTTTTTTTTTTTTCTATCATGGACCCTAGCTCTTCTCGGAATCATGACTCTAAATGAATAAAATAAAAGACAGATTACAAGGGAAAACAATTATATTGAAATTCAGCTATAACAATTTTTTTTTAAGTTCAGGAACTTCAGTTTAAGAATCCCTGTCTTAAGGAAAATAGTCCCAGAAAGATTTTAGCATTGCATGACTTTGCCACTCTCTTAAATAAAAAAAAAATGTAAAGAGTTTTATTAGAAGCTTGAACAGCAATACAAAGGATGAAACTTGTTTAGTAATAATTTTTATTTAGTATATTCTAATAGGCAAAATATGACAATTTTTTCAGGTCTTCCCTCCAACTCATCATCAGAATTCTATCCATTTAATATTCTAGTGGGATTTCTATATCAAGTGTTTCAAAAGTTTTATGCTAAGACTTTTGGGGACACTTGGTGTTTTGTAACATTTAAAGTTAAATGGTGTGGAGGTGGAGAGAACATAGGTTAATAAATCATGGAAGTCAGGAGTAGCAGACAAATTATATTCTGGTCTTTTCTAAGGTATCAAATATTATCTTCAGCAAAAGAAAGGAAAATTATTAGGTAGTATCCCTGGGGGGGGGGAGAAACATGAAATATTTCATTCATTCAACAAATTAGTACCAAGCCTTGTCCTAAAACCTTGAGGGAAATATGAAGATATTTATTAAAATGCTTCTTTTATGCTTAACTCTGGGAATATATATAAAAGGAAATAAGGCAAAGTCTCTGCTTTCAGGAAACTTAAAATCTACTAAGGAAGAAAAGATATGTACCAAAAAAAAGCACTAAAATACAAAAGGGAACTAAATGAATACTTGAAAGAGGTACAAATCAGGTGCCATGGGCATCATGAGAAAAAGAGCCTATTGGATTTACAAAGTATTTTTCAAAATATATTACCTCATTTGACTCTCACAACTTGGAAGGTAGGTGCTATTATTGTGCCCATTTCATAGATGAGGTAAATGTGGCAGACAAGGATTAAATGACTTTCCTAGAGTCACATGGCTAGTAAGTGTCTGAAGTGGGATTTCTTAGAGAACATGGCATTTGAACCAGATTTTCACTGATGGATATTATTTCAAGACACAAGTTAAGTTGGCTTTCCTTGGCTCAGGAGAAAATTATGAGAAAAGGCAGGCAAATATCAAATATGTTTGTAGAACAGAAGGTGGTACAGTTTGGCTGAAGTATAGAAATTATAAATGAGAAGCACAATGAAGAAGCATAATTTATAGTTGTCTTTACAATACCTTATTATGAATTCAAATTCTCATTCAGCACTTGCTATCTATATGAAAGTGAGCAAGTTGCAGAACATTTCTAGGTTTCAATTTCTGTAAAATGAAGTATTAGATTTAAATGATGTATAAGGTCCCTTTCAGGTCTAAAACTCTAATCATATAATCCTATGATTATTTTTAGAGCAGATTCATTTGAAGATGAATATCAAGGAGAAATCCAAAATAAACTTTAGATAGTCTTATGGCCAAGGAAATACAAAGAGATTTCTGGAACTCAGTAGAAACCAATTAGACATAATCAGATAATTTCATTTCTGCTTGTGGTAAACTTGTTTTCATTGAGACACTAAGATATAAATTTACCAATTAAAAATAGCTGAACAGTTAGCAGTGTCCTATGTCAAGAGGGAAGAAACTCCCTATAAATATATTCAAACTAGCTCATAATCTCCTTTAACCAGGAGTCTCAAGGGCAATGAACAAAATTTGAATAGTTATCTAAGTGCTACTTAACTGGAGAAAATACCTTGAAGCAAGAATAGGATTACAGAGAACTAAGCATGTAGGGACTGTGTTCCTACCAGTAACAAAAAAGACCTCCAAGAGCAACTCTCCACTCTTCAGGTTGTCAGGAAGAATAAAATTTTCTTTTTAAAAAATGGGAGAAATGTGTCAAGGAATGAAAATGAGAAGAAAATATATATGAAGAAACAGGGAAAAAGGAGATTAGAGGATAAAACGATATAGTAGAGAACTAAGAGAAAAAAAGGAAATTGAATTTAAAAATATCACATATTTGCTCATTTCCCATCCATTGCATTCATTTTGGACTTTGACTTCTCCAGCATGCTTTGGGTGCTTTCTCCTCTTGCTTTTCAGCTTTCTTTTGAATATTATCATCTCCCATTAAATTGTAAACTCTTTGAGGGTAGGGACTGGGTTTTTGTTTTTTGTTTTTTTTTTTTTTTCATATTTGTATTTCCAGAGCTTAGTTCTGTGCCTAGCACATAATAGGTGCTTAATAAATGCATATTGATTACTAAATATTGAATATTGATTACTAAATATTAGAATGGAGTTCCTTCCACAAAAAAGGGGAGAGATTGATCATCTCAAGAGGAAGCAGCTGCTTTAAGTAATGTTGATGTGGCTCTACAGGTAGCACTAAGTGAGAGGTCAGCCAGTAAAGCCAGGAAAAAGGAATGAGTAATGGTGGTTGATGATTCCTCTGCTAAGGGATACTGAGGTAGCTATTTGTTGATCTGATATAAACCCCAGAACTGGTGTATTCTTGCAATGTAAGGGATATGATTAAGAATCTTCCATCAGAATTTGTCATAGCTGATGACTGCTACTCACTCATAATGATTCATGTTGGAACAAATAATAACCTTAGAAGGAATCTGAAAAGTAACCTTAAGAATTATGAAGATTTAGGCAGAAAATTGTAGATTGTAATGACAAAGATGTGTTTTTGTTCTTGTTTTCTTATTAACTATAGATTGAAAATATAAATTTCAGAAGAGATAGATGGGTTTGGAGAAGTGAACAAAGGATTAAAAAGATGGTGTCTAAAAGTGGAATTTGGATTTCTGGATCACAGCTTAAAATATAATATATATTTTCTCTTGGGGGCACCCCAAGAACTTTGGGCTGGGGCAAATAGGACAAAGAAAATGGTTGAGTAAGAAGGATAAACAATTTTTAAAATTTTTCTCATTTTTCTAAACCAAATAACTATTCAATTTTTGTCTCTATATCTTGAATACATAGCATGTTTGGCAAAAGTAAACACTTAATGAATGTTTGTTCAAATTTTGCTTCTGTTTTCTCTTTCATGGACAATGATCTTAGCCTTAAGAAGGTAGAACAAAAATAATTAAATTGAAAAAAGAGTTGAAACTCAAGAAAATTGAGATGATCATGAAAGTCCTGAACTGACTTCAACAAGTTCAACTCACAAATCACACTCTAAAATACTGAAAGAATTGGCAAATATGAGCTAGTGTCAACAATTTTTGAAAGATGGAGAAAATGAGAAGTGCCACAAAATTCAAATGAGGGCAAATTTTGTCCAAATTATAATGGTATCTGCAAATTATAGGCCAGTGAGTTTTATGTCTATTTCTAACAAAATATATGACATTTTGATTTTTTTTAAAAAACATATGCAAGGATAATTTTTTAATATTGACCCCTGAAAAATCTTGTGTTCCCATTTTCCCTTCTTCCTCCAACTCTCTCCTCTAGATGGCATGTAATCCAATATATGTTAAATCCAATATAGGCATTCATATTTATACAATTAACTTGAAAAATCAGATCAAAAAAGTTTTTAAAAAAAAGAAAAAAAATAAAATTCAAGCACCCCACCACAAAAAGAGTGAAAATGCTAAGTTGTAGTCTACCCTCAGTTCCCACTGTCCTCTCTCTGGGTATAGATGGTTCTCTCCATCACAGGTTTATTTGAACTGGCCTGAATCATCTCATTATTGAAAAGAGCTATGTACATCAGAATTGATCATCATGTAATTTTCTTGATGCCGTGTACAATGATCTCCTGGTTCTGCTCACTTCACTTACCATCAGTTCACGTAAGTCTCTCCAGGCCTTTCTGAAATCATTCTGCTGGTCATTTCTTACAGAACAATAATATTCCATAACATTCATATACCATAATTTATTCAGCCATTCTCCAACTGATGGGCAGCCACTCAGTTTCAAGTTTCTAACCACTACAAAAAGGGCTGCCACAAACATTTTTGCACATGTGGGTCCCTTTCCCTCCTTTAAGATCTCTTTGCATATAAGCCCAGTAGAGACACTGCTAGATCAAAGGATATGCTCAGTTTGATAATCTTTTGGGCATAGTTCCAAATTGCTCTCCAGAATGGTTGGATCAGTTTATAATTCCACCAACAATGTATCAGTGTCCCAGTTTTCCCAGATCCATCATTCATCATTATCTTTTCCTGTCATCTTAGCCAATCTGAGAGGTGTTTTAATTTGCATTTCTTTGATCAATAGTAATTTGAAATACCTTTTCATATGACTAGAAATAGTTTCAATTTCTTCATCTGAAAATTGTTCATATCTTTTCACTATTTATCAATTGGAGAATGGCTTGAATTCTTATAAATTTGAGTCAATTCTCTATATATTTTAGAAACAAGGCCTTTATCAGAACCCTTAAATGTAAAAAATGTTTTCACAATTTATTGCTTCCCTTCTCTTCTTGTCTACATTAGTTTTGTTTGTACAAAAACATTTTTTAACTTAATATAATTAAAATTATCTACTTTGTATTCAATAATAATCTCCAGTTGGTCACAAATTTCTTCCTTCTCCACAGATCTGAGAGGTAAACTGTCCTATGTTCTTCTAATTTGCTTATAATATCACTCTTTATGTCTAAATCATGAATTTGACCTTATCTTGGTATATGGTATTAGGTGTGGGTCAATACCTAGTTTCCGCCATACTAGTTTCCAATTTTCCTAGGAGTTTTTGTCAAATAGTGAGTTCTTATCCCAAAAGCTGGGGTCTTTGGGTTTGTCAGACATTGGATTACTATAATCATTGACTTTTTTGTCCTGTGTGCCTAACCTATTCCATTGATCTACTATTCTATTTCTTAGCTAGTATCAAATTTTGATGACTACTGCTTTATAATATAGTTTTAGGTCTGGCACATCTAGGCCACCTTCATTTGCATTTTTTTTCATTAATTCCCTTGAAATTCTTGACCTTTTGTTCTTCTAGACGAACTTTGTTTTTATTGTTTCTAGATCTGTAAAATAATTTCTTGGGAGTTTGATTGGTATGGCACTAAATAAGTAGATTAATTTAAGTAAAATTGCATGACACATTTTTAAAAGAATAGTTTTTAGGCATTTTGAAATAAAGTAGGGACCACTGAAAGCCAGTATGACTTGATCAATAATAGTATCTTGCCATATTAATCTTATTTCCATTTATGAAAATTAAGTAGATTTCTAGATCAAGGGGATTCCATAAACATTGTATAACTAGATTTCAGCAAGGCCTTTGACAAAATATCCCATCCTATCATCATGAACAAGACAAACATCTTTTTTTTTTATTTGTAAACAATAATAATGACAATAATTTATTTAATAAACAAATAATAAAAATAATATTTTAATAACCTATCAAAAGTTCTTAATCTTTTTTGGGACATGGACTCCTTTGTCAATCTGGTGGAATTTATGATTTTCTTTTCAGGGTAATGTTTTAAAATAAACAGGATTGCAAAGGAAACCAATTATGATGAAATATAATTATCACAATATATATTTTCTAAAGTTCACAGACCCCAGGTAAAGAACCCCTGGTTTTGATGATAGGACAGTTAGGTGAAATTAGTATTGTTTGAATAACTCAACTAAAAGATATGACATATAAAAAGTTTGACAGATATCTCGTGTTTCTTGAGTCAGAGAAGCCATCCCAAATGTTCATAGAGCCTAGTCGTGTCCCACCTGCGGCAGAGCATTCCCAGCTTGTAATTATCTGATCAGCCACATCAGACCCATTGTAACTTGACTCTAATATAGTGATATCATTTTGGTCCTCGAGAATGAAGAACAACCACCAACTAATCATTCAAGAGACATAATTTCTGGGAAATTAATAATTTTATTAATAATGCTAACATTTTATTAACAAAAGGATCAGGGATACTCTCAAATAACAAAGACCAGTTATGTCAGTGGGTTCACAATTTGTATGACCTTGAAAGGGTATTCAATTAATAAGAGAGAATGAATATTACGATGAGAAGTGCATTTGTTCCAAAAAGAGATGTAACTATGATTATATCATTTACTTTCAAAACACCCCCAGCCTCAGCGAAATCTAGACAGAGAATCTATATCCCCTCCCCAAGCCTGAGCAGAATACAAAGGCCCAGGAGTTTCATCCTAGATTAGATTTCCTATAAGGTTGGATGGGATAGCAATACCTCAAATTGAGAGAATGTTAATCTTGTCTTCTATCATCATTCCTGTCCTTCAGAGACTGAGCTTTGAAATGAGGACTTTAGAAAAAGGGAAAACTCTGGACTTCCCAGAATCATTGGTTTTCAATAATCACTTTTTTCAAAGAGTAATCACTAATAATTCAGTGTCAACTTGGAGATATGCCTTATGTAGAATGCCTCAGAAACCAGTATACTTGGCTCTAAATGGCTCATATTTTTATAGATGACTTTGAGAAAGACATATATGGCATAGTTATAAAATTTTCAGTCACAAAAGTGGAAAGAACAACTAACACATTGGACAATATCCAAAAACATCTTGATAGTTAAAATGATTGTTGGAATATAGTAATATATATTTGAATTAAATATATATTGAATTGGGATAAATGTAAAATTCTATACGTGGGCTCAAAAGTTCAATAAATAGATGAGGAAAAAATGCTTCCAAAATATGGAGTTTGGCGTATATTTTAACATGTTTAACATATATGGAATTGCTTGCCATCTAGAGAAGGGAGTGAGGGGAAGGAGGAAAAAATCTGAAACACAAAAGTATGCAATGGTCAGTGTTGTCAAAATATCCAGACATATGTTTTAAAAACAAACAGCTTAAAAAATGAACAAACCCAAAAACAAAATACGGAGTTTGAATACCAGCTAAGGAGACCAGTTTGGGCTAGAAAATAGAGTACAGAAAGAGTAGTAATACAACCTAAACTAAAAAGATTAACAAAAACAGATTTTAAAAGGATTTAAATACTGGCCTGAGTAATTTGTATTTTATGATAGAGGCAATAAAAAGCCATCTAAACCAGTGAACCAAGGTCATGCCAGTGGTTTAAGAATATTATTTTGACAACTGTGTGGATGGTTAACCTTGTACAATAATCCGGGTGAGTAGTAATGTGAGGACCTGAAATAAAATGATTACTTACGTAGAAAAAAAGGAGTGAATATGAGAAATGTGGAAGTAGAATCAGTAAGAATTGGGAATTAGATTTGGGAGAAGGAAAGAAAAGGAAGAAATGACTCTGGTGTTACAAACTCAGAAGGTTAGTGGTACCCTTCTCAGAAGCAGGTAAATCTGGAGGTGGAAAAAGAAAGGGTTTAAGGACAAAAATAATAGACTCCATTTTGAGCATCATTATGGTTGAGGTCCTGCCAGGGTATATACAGTTAGAAAGATCCAGAGTGCGGGACAGGACATCAAGACTAGTAGACTTGGGTAGCTAGATCTAGGAGTCTGTTTGTAGCTCAGACCTAGGAGCAGACAAGAGGCAGAAGGCAGTGAAAGGGACAGAAAGCCCAGGACAGAATCTGGAGGTGATACCCCCACTCAGAGAGCAAAGAGAGTGATGATGATTCACTGAAGAAGATCGAGAAGAAATAGGGAGGTATGAGGAAGCTATACTATGGAAGGCAAGTCTAGAGAGAATATCCATGAATAAGAGGTGTGTGATTATATCAAAAAAGCAGAAAAGTCAGAGCACACAAAAACAAAGAAAAAATAACATTTAGCAGTTAAAAGGTTATTAATAAGTCTGTGTTTCCTTCCAACTCTGATATTCTATGAAAACAAATTTCACTAGAGAAATAATATTCTAATAGGTAAATTATATGCTTAACTGAGGGCTGTACTATTTCCTAGAATTAATGACATTGTTAACTTAATAATAATAATGTGCCAGCCACAGTGCTAAGAACTTTACAATTATTTTCTTCTTTGATTTTCATAACAATCCTGCTAGGTAGGTGCTATTAATATTATATTTAATGATGAAGAAACTAAAGTAAACAAAATCATATATCTGGATATTATATAGAATAAAATTTTGTACTTCTGCAAAATATCCAAGATTTCATTAGTGTATGCTAGTTTGCTTGCATTGTGTTTCCTTTCTCAGATATTTTTTGTTCATGTAGATACGATTGTTCTTGCACAGCAAGATAAGTATGGAAATATGCATACATATATTCGACTTGCCAAATATTTTAATATAATTAACATGTAGTGGACTTCCTGCCATCTAGGGGAGGGGAAGGGACTGGGGGGAAAATTTGTAACAGAAAGCTTTGTAAGGATCAATGTTGAGGAACTACCCATATATATGTTATGCAAATAAAAAGCTTTAATAATAATAAAAAAAAAAGAATGCCATCTATACCTTTTGTCAAGTTCCTGGATTCCGAACCGTGCTATCATAACATTAGATACTTTAAGATAATTTCCATAACATGATGAGGGCTTTATCATTGGAGTAGGAATGTAGTGGAAGAAAACAAGCTAGTACATTTACAAATTTTCTTTACATATCAAAAGCAACTGATCTAATATATTTTTGTTTCATATTACATAATGGGGTAAAATGTACAAAATTCCTTTTTTTTTTTCAACTACCTTTTAAAAAATCCTAATGCATTTAAATGCTTACAATGTATAAAGTATCATGCTAATTGAAAAAGAAAAGTAAGAGAGTTCCTTCTTTCAAGTAGCTCTCGCTCAAATAGGGGCAACAAAATACTAAAGACAATTTCACCAGCAAGTCACTAGGAATGGCCCAGTTAGTGGTCCTTAACATATGGCACTAAAGCAGATGACAATATGTCTTCTTTAGTGTGAGATTCGTTGATACAACCATAACTTTTTTTTGAGATTGAGCTTTTTAACATTGCTAATAACTTGGATATAGGGAATTTTCTTCTTTGGGTCATCAGTAGCTGTGGCTCCTGAGGAATCAGGATCTGCCTTATCAAGGGGCAGCTGCCAGGTCACACCTCTACAAGAACTGCTACCCTAGGAAGCTACCCAGCTGGCTGTGGAGATAACAATGGAGGCTATCTTCATTAGGGTCATGAAATTTGGAGTTCTTTGGGAAAACTTGACTTTTTGAGAAATAGATCCAAGGACATTTATCTCTCTACAGATTTCTTTTTCTCATTGTAAACTCTGCTATCACAAGTATAGGCATTTGAGTCAAGTTGTTTTTGTTTTTCTAATGTCTGAGGTCTGTTTCTTATATTATGATACTTTCCCTCCCGATTGGTAAGGCGACATTTATGACTTAAATAAGTGTTATTGGTGCCAAAAGTATAAATGGCAGAGAGCCACATGAGGATTGCCTGAATTCAAAATTGCCTATTACACAATAGAATAATAAATAAAAATCTTTATTCTGAAGAAATGTGGAGTGTGAAACTGACTTAGATTTTGTTTAAAACATAGTTGACTTGGCCAGTTTTGTAAAACCAACTATTCAAGTCAGTGAAAATATCAAACCAGAGAAAGAATAGAATGAATGGGAGAAATAGGATGAAGGGAAATACAGTTAGCAATAATAAATGTAAAAAAAAATTTTTGAAGCAATTTTCTCCAAAAAAGGCTTTATTTCTTAAACAATTTGACCTAAATCAAATTTGCAAAAATAAGTGCCATTCTTCAAATGGTAAATTATCAAAAGATATGAACAGTTTTCAGATGAAGTAATCAAAACTATCTAGATCACAGGAAAAAAATGCTCCAACTCAGTATAGATTGGAAAAATAAAAACAATTCTGAGGTACTATCTCAGACCTATTACATTGGCTAATAGGACCAAAAAGGAAAAACAAATGATGGAGGGTATGTGAGAAAAATGAGACATTAATGCTATTGTTAGTGGAGTTGTGAATTGATTCTACCATTCTGTAGAGCAATTTGAAATATTCCCAAAGGACTATAAAATCATCCATACCCTTTGCCCTAACAATACCACTACTAGATCTATATCTCAAAAGAAACAACTTTTCCTTAAATGTGAAAGTCTCTTAAGACACTATTCTTAGTGCCCTTTTCTTCTCTCTTTAGAGTCTCCACAATGAAACCTTATCTTCTTTCAAAGTGGGTGTCACAGAGAAAAGAGTTAATCTGTTATCTTATAATGTCTATTCTACCTCTGCACTATCACTTGCATCTACTTTCCATTCTACCTGCTGCAGCTCCAGCTCAGGTCATCATTACCTCTCATCATTAACCCTTACTAGTCTCCCTGGCTTTCCCCTCTCCAATCGATTCTATTGGTGACAGAACAATATTCCTTTTGCACAGATCTGAGCATAACAATTCCTCAATCAAAAACCTGCTTAGTAAAGAAATACAAACACTTTAGCCATTCACCATGGACCTTGACTATAGCTTACCTTCTGTGACTTTATCACATGCTCTCCCCTGCACATATACTATGTTCCCCAATTACATTTTGATCCTTTCCTCTTATATGTTTCTTCACACACTGCCCTATATCTAGGGAATTTTATTTCCCTCCATCTTTGCCTGTGGAAGCCCTTACCTTTAAGTCCCACCTCCATGATAAATCTTGATCCTACTAATTACAGGGGATCTGTCCTTTCTTGAATTTCTCATACTATTCCATGACTTTCCTATGTATACTTATTTTGTATGCTTTTTTAGAGCAGGAACTTGCTCTTGCAAGTGTAAGTCATCACACAAAATAGGCCCTCACTAAAGATTTGTCAAACTAAATTCTAAAATTCATTAAGCAACCTTCCCAAAGAATTTGACTATTTTCATGTAACTTGTAAAGCAAAACAAAAATTATAATAATTAGGGAGGGAGAAAAGTTTGACAGAAAACATTCTGTATTATGCAATCTTTTTTTTTTAATGCTATTTGTTCATTTCCAAATATACACAAGTAGTCATCACTTGTTTTGGTTAGCAAAGTATTGATGATTAGTTCTAGAAGAACTGTTTCAATGAATAGGTAAAGAATTATAATTAGCACATCTATTTACATAAGCAAAATTTGACTATTATCTTAAGTCTAGTTGCGCATTCCTTAATAATACTGTTAGCTTTATTATACGGCTTAGGAAACACATTTTTCTAAGCTAATATAAAGATAAGCTTTAGCCCCTCCTGGATCAAATTATCTCAGATTCCAAGTTGATCAGGTTTTATTATATTAGTTTCTTAATTTGTTTTCAGAGGATTGCCTTATATTGTTCCTAATACTAGTGAAAGAAAATTGCTTAGAAACTTTAAAGGCAAATCATGCAG